>JAPMLY010003025.1:0-30868 GCA_026401115.1 Tetraselmis chui | reverse complement strand
ATTCAAATTAAACCTCCTCAAAACCAAAGTTTGATTCAACCTTTTTTTGAAATGGATTTACCTCCTAATTCGGTTTTATTTTTGAAAAATTCTGAAAAAGTTCAAAAAAATCAATTATTATTAGAATTACCAAAGGAAAAAGATGATGAAAATGAAACCCTTTTGAATGAGTATAGTTATTATTCTAAAACTTCTGGATTATTAAAATTAGAAGAATCTCATTTAAAACCATCCTTAAATTTATTACCGTTTAAAAACTATAAAAATAAACGGTTACGTGGACTTAAAAATACATTAAAAAAAGAGCAGAAAGATTTAATTCAAAAACAAAAACTTGGGTTTGCTTATTTACCTATGCAAGAGCAAAACCAAAAATATAATTCAGTGAAAATATATCATGGGGAAATTTGTTATGCTACAACGTTAACAACCTTACCCAAAGTTGGGGATATTGTTAATCAGAACTCTTTAGTCGCATTATCGGAATTTACTCATATTACAGAAACAACCTTAACAAACTCGATAGACTATAATAAATTTAAGGCTAATAAAATTTTAAAACATCATGCCAATTCTTTTCTAAACCTTAAATTAGAAAAAACAATCTTTAACTATAAATTTAATAATATTAGATATACGTTAAACAGTGGTTATCTTGTCAGTCATAAAAAAAAGTCGAAAATTTCTGTAAATATTCAAAGTTTAAAACAAAAGTCTCAGAATTTAGCTTTAAAAATACAATTAATTGCTAATCCTTTTTTAACCCAAACAAATGGCAAAATTTTATGGTCAGATAAATTATTGTCCCTAAAAGAACCATCTGATACTTCTTACTCTCTATCAAAACAATCACCTAACATATCAACTCTTGTATTTTGGCTAAGTGAACCAATATATTTAAATTATTTCATGACCCAAAAATCAAAAAAGATAAAACGAAAAAAATTTAAAAACTTGCCAAATAATTTCTTACTATCAAAACAAAAGTTTGGTTTGTCTAACTTATTAAAACAGGAGCCAAAAACGATTAACCAGTTATATTGGATAAAAAAAGAAGAAGTTTTTTCTTGGCATAAAACTAATCAAGGGTTATTTCAACCACAAATTGCAAAATTCGATGGAATAATTAAATATGAAAATAAGCAAATCGATTTGGATAATAAAAAATCAAGGAACGCTTTCAACGTAACCCGTTTAAAAACTGGTTGGCCATATCTAATCTCTAATGCTTATTACCAAAAAGATTTCCACCAAAAAATTAAATTGATTGGGGATAATTTAATCCATGATATTTATAGTGAAAGTAAAAACTTTGTCTGTGACTATTATTCATCAAAGTTTATTCCTCTTAATTTCAATTTGAATAGTTTAGAAAAATTAGCAAAAAAAGAAAATATTTTTATTAAAAATTTAAAATTGGAAACTCACAATGTAAATCTCTTAAAAAAAAAAAAAACCTGTTATTTGGTTTTATTTCGTTCAACTCATGAATTTAACTTTTGTTCTTTTCAAGAACAAATGAAAAAGTTTCAATTTAATTGGATTAAAAATGATCTTTTTAAATCGTTTAAACAATATCAATATTTAGAAAAAGATCATTTTTCTAAAACCAAATTTTTTTTCTTGAAAAATATTTTGACTCAATTAAATCGGCAGTCCACGCTTTTGACAAAGCCATCAGAATTAGGAAATTGGGTTTGTAGGTTCGAGCAAAAATTTTTTTTTATTAATGCAATACTCTTAAGCCAAGGTTCACAAGCAACAAAACATAAATTTTTCAGTCGCGAAAAAAAAATTAGCCCAAAAATTTTAGCACACCTAAACCTTAGTATCCGGCCGAATTCCTTTTTTTCTAATACACACGAATCTTTTACCTTAAATAATATCTTTTCTCAAACTTACCAATCAGGTTTAGTAGCATATATTAACACTGATCCGTTTTTTAGTACAAATTTACATTCGCCAAATGTAATTTATCTAGCAAAAAAAAATTTGATAATCCCAAGTCAATCGCCAATCCTTAAAAACTGTTTTTTCAGTAAGTTTAACGGCGAAATTTTTAATCAATCAATGGAAAAGTATGTGGATCTAAGCCCCGAATATAATTTTCAAAGCCAACCAACTTTTAAATCTAGTCCAGGGGCTCTTATATTAACATCAGGAAGTAGTTTTAGTTTTAAGTTAAAAACGGAAAATCGGCAGTATCAAATTGGAAATGAAATCTATCGCGGTGTAAACCTTGGTGGTTTGAAAACTTCTAAACGAACTGGCCAAATAATTTATTTAACAAAAGAAATGATTAAATGCCAAGCAATTGATCAATTTATTATGTCAACAAATTCAAAATTTTTTTGTAGAAATGATCAATTAATTTTAAAAAATACCCGCTTATATACTGATTTTTATCCCCGTTTACAAATGGGAGATATTGTTCAAGGAATCCCAAAAATTGAAGAATTTTTTGAAGCTCGTCGGTCTAAAAAGGGATTGCCATTCGAGGGAAACCTACATAACCGTTTAAAAGAAAGGTTTAACTTTTATTATCAATATTGTGGTTACCCTCTTCCAATTGCTGACCGCAGAAGTATTACTGATATCCAAACTTATATTATTGGGTCAATTTTTAAGTTATATAGTTCGCAAGGTATTAATATTTCTGATAAACATCTTGAATTGATTGTACGTCAAATGACTTCAAAGGTGAAAGTTACCGAATATTTTTATGGAACAAATTGGTTTGAAATTGCCGTGCTTCAATCCCAACCAATTGTGAACGAATATTATTCAAGATATATTATTGAAAAAATTTATCGTAGCCTAATTCGTGCAATTCCATCTGTTTGGAAAAAAACCCATCTTTTTAGGTATGTTTTTCATTATGAACCAATAATTTTTGGAATTACACAAGCGAGTTTAGATAGTTTTGGGTTTATTTCAGCAGCTAGTTTCCAAGAAACTACAAAGATTTTAACCCAAAGTTCTATTCTACAAAAAACAGATTATTTAAAGGGATTAAAAGAAAATGTTGTTTTAGGGCATTTAATTCCGGCGGGAACAGCACTACAAACGACATTAAAAGTTGGTACATCGAAACCCCTTTTTAAAAGACAACAATTCAAAACTAAATTTTCAAAATTATTAATTAATCGTTGTAAATTAGAATCGCAGTTAAAATATCAATCAGGTTCATATTCTTGTCATTATTCTTATAAAAAAGCATATAAATATACAAATCCTATTTTATATTTATTTTTATATGTTTATTGTGTGTATTATGATCAACCACGCGTTTTATAATTAAAAAAGAGACGACGTTTCAAAAACAACTTATAATAAAATATGCTTAATCAACAATTATAGCTGCTCAAGAAGTTAAATAACATTTTTTTACTGAAATTAGTTTTATGTGCTTTTTTTATGAGAATACTTTAATTGAGACCAATTAATTTGGGTACATTTCAAATTTTTCTTATTAGCAAATATTCGAAACAAATATTTTATTGATTAAACGCACAATTAATATCTAGGATAGCTTAATAAGCTTACAAATTTTTTTATACCAAATGGATATTAAATAGATTTAATAAAAAAAACTAGAATTAACAAAATTTTTCCTTATAATTAAATATATAAAAATACGTTAATTTTTTAACAAATTGATTATTGATAATAATTTATAAAAAATTTTATGACAACAACTTTAAGTTTGACCCCTAAACAAGCAATTAAAAAAATGGTTTGTGCGGGCATGCATTTTGGCCACCAAACAAAAAATTGGAACCCTAAAATGGACCCATATATTTATACAGCTAGAAATGGGATTCATATTATTGATCTCATCCAAACTTATACTCAATTTAAAAAAGTTTGTTCTTTTTTAATTAGTTCGGCAACCCAGGGTAAAACCTTTTTATTTGTTGGAACAAAAAAACAAGGAGCACGGTTAATTGCTAAAGCAGCAAAACGTTGCGATTCGTATTATGTAAACCAGCGTTGGTTAGGGGGAATGTTAACAAACTGGAAAACAATTAAAACGTCTCTTGATAAATTAATTGAATTAGAAAAACAAGAATTGAATGGAGAATTTTTGAACTATTCAAAAAAAGAGGCAGCTAATTTAATTAAAGAAAAAGAACGTTTACAGAAATATTTAGGCGGTCTAAAAGGAATGAAAAAATTACCCGATGTCGTTATTATTGTTGGACAAACAGAAGAAATTCATGCAGTTTATGAATGTAAAAAGTTAGGGATTACAAGTGTTACCATTTTGGATACCGATTGTGATCCTTCCTTAGCTGATTTATTTATTTCCGCAAATGATGACTCAATTGCTTCGCTACAATTTCTCTTGACAGGGTTTTTAGAAGCTATTCAAAAAGGGAAAACAAAATTAACTGAAAAACAAAGTCTGACTAATAATTAAGGAACAATATATTAATTACAAAAAAGTACGAGTAATATTAATTGTAGCTTATTTATTAGTTTAAGTCGAGCTCACTTAAATATTTGGATCCAACTAAATAAACAGTAGTTATCGGGGATATTATTTTAGATACATTTTTCTTTATGGTGAGTATTAACGAATTTATATTTTATAACTAATGATATGTATATTTTTACAAGGTTTAATTTTTGTTTTATTTAACCTTCTTTATTTTTATATATTGAACAAGATCAAATTAGTTAAACTATACTGTTTCATTCAATTTTGAATGAAACAGTATAGTTTAACTAATTTGATCTTGTTCAATATATAAAAATAAAGAAGCCATTGCAATTGCCGGGAAGACTAAACCTACTAAGGGGACAAAAATTGAGGGTAACATTGTTGCCATATTCGAATTTCTCCTTAAAAAACAATTAATTTAATTTATTATAAATTAATTTTTTATAAAGTGGAAGTATTTTCAATGATTTTAATTTCTAAAATTAATTTACTTTATAATAAATTAAATAATTTTTATTCACTAAACTAGTTATGTCTATTTTTCCATGGAGTGCTGAACAAAATAAAATTCAATTATTAATTCGGAATAAAATCTCACCAATTATTTCAACAAAAAATACAAATTTATGGGTTCGCTGCACTAAATGCGATATTATTTTATATGTGAAACATTTAAAAGACAATCACCAAATATGTTTTAGTTGCGATCATCATTTACAAATGAATAGTCAAGAACGCATTGATTCCTTATTAGATTATGGGACATGGCATCCACTTAATGAATTTATTTCTCCTGGTGATTTATTACAAGGAAATTCCTATTTTAGTTATACCGAACGATTAAAAAAATTTCAAGAAAATACAGGTCTTCAAGATGGGATCCAAACCGGTAATGGTTTACTTAATGGTATCCCAATTGCCTTAGGAATTTTAGATTTGTATTTCTTAAATGGGACAGTAAGTTCGGTATCAGGCGAAAAGTTAACACGACTTATTGAATATGCTATTCAAGAAGGGTTACCCTTAATTCTTATTTCGTCATCCGGTGGTTCACGAATGGAGGAAGGAAGTGTCAGTTTAATGCAAATGGCGAAAATTTCTTCTGCTCTTAAATTATATCAATCTTGCGGTAATTTACTTTACCTTTCCATTTTAACTTCTCCTACAACTGGTGGGAGTACTGCCAGTTTTAGTATGTTAGGGGACCTAACTTTATCCGAACCAAAAGCTTTAATTGGCTTTGCTGGTCAACGATTAATACGACAAAATGAAGTAGAAAAATTACCGAACTTATTCCAGACAGCTGAATATTTATTAGACCATGGATTTATTGATCTTATTGTTTCCCGTTTTTATTTAAAAGAGGCTATTACGCAAATTTTGAATTTATATAAAACACCGCTTTTTCCAAATTTATCTAAGTCTTCTTTTCGGATCCAAAAAAAATTATTTCTTATTGATGAAGAAAAAATTCGGCGAAATTTATATTAATAAAGGCTTTGGAACTGGTGGGAATTGAACCCACGTCCATTAAAAAAAGTTTATGTTAACTGAAGCAAAAAAATATAAAGATTAAAATTTATTGATTAAAAAATAGGTCAATTTAAGCAGCGACAGCTACTGGTTGACGAAACAGATTAAGAATATTATTAGCTATTAAAAAAAACTAGAGAGAAGAGTTTATTTTTTTAAATCTTTAAAAATACTTTTTTAATTTTAATGTCGATTCCATTTCAGTCCCAAAATATAAATTTCTAGGCAAAAAACCGCCTAGAAATTTATATTTATTTAATAGTATTTATTGTTTGTTGGTCAATTTAGTTTTTTAGAGACTGAAAGATTATAAAGTATCAACAGTATCAAATTCAATAAATTAGAAGGTGAACGTGAAGTAACGTTAGGATTTGTTGATTTAATGCGTGATGCTTATGTTGAAAAAGACCGTTCACGTGGTATTTATTTCACTCAAGATTGGGGTGGCTTACCAGGTGTAATGCCAGTAGCTTCCGGTGGTATTCATGTTTGGCATATGCCAGCGCTGGTTGAGATTTTTGGTGACGATGCATGTTTACAATTTGGTGGTGGAACTTTAGGCCACCCATGGGGGAACGCCCCAGGTGCCGTAGCTAACCGTGTTGCTTTAGAAGCTTGTACTCAAGCTCGTAATGAAGGCCGTAACTTAGCACGTGAAGGTGGAGACATCATCCGTACAGCTTGTAAATGGAGTCCTGAATTAGCAGCAGCATGTGAAGTTTGGAAAGAAATTAAATTTGAATTTGATACTGTTGATACTTTATAATCTTTCAGTCTCTAAAAAACTAAATTGACCAACAAACAATAAATACTATTAAATAAATATAAATTTCTAGGCGGTTTTTTGCCTAGAAATTTATATTTTGGGACTGAAATGGAATCGACATTAAAATTAAAAAAGTATTTTTAAAGATTTAAAAAAATAAACTCTTCTCTCTAGTTTTTTTTAATAGCTAATAATATTCTTAATCTGTTTCGTCAACCAGTAGCTGTCGCTGCTTAAATTGACCTATTTTTTAATCAATAAATTTTAATCTTTATATTTTTTTGCTTCAGTTAACATAAACTTTTTTTAATGGACGTGGGTTCAATTCCCACCAGTTCCAAAGCCTTTATTAATATAAATTTCGCCGAATTTTTTCTTCATCAATAAGAAATAATTTTTTTTGGATCCGAAAAGAAGACTTAGATAAATTTGGAAAAAGCGGTGTTTTATATAAATTCAAAATTTGCGTAATAGCCTCTTTTAAATAAAAACGGGAAACAATAAGATCAATAAATCCATGGTCTAATAAATATTCAGCTGTCTGGAATAAGTTCGGTAATTTTTCTACTTCATTTTGTCGTATTAATCGTTGACCAGCAAAGCCAATTAAAGCTTTTGGTTCGGATAAAGTTAGGTCCCCTAACATACTAAAACTGGCAGTACTCCCACCAGTTGTAGGAGAAGTTAAAATGGAAAGGTAAAGTAAATTACCGCAAGATTGATATAATTTAAGAGCAGAAGAAATTTTCGCCATTTGCATTAAACTGACACTTCCTTCCTCCATTCGTGAACCACCGGATGACGAAATAAGAATTAAGGGTAACCCTTCTTGAATAGCATATTCAATAAGTCGTGTTAACTTTTCGCCTGATACCGAACTTACTGTCCCATTTAAGAAATACAAATCTAAAATTCCTAAGGCAATTGGGATACCATTAAGTAAACCATTACCGGTTTGGATCCCATCTTGAAGACCTGTATTTTCTTGAAATTTTTTTAATCGTTCGGTATAACTAAAATAGGAATTTCCTTGTAATAAATCACCAGGAGAAATAAATTCATTAAGTGGATGCCATGTCCCATAATCTAATAAGGAATCAATGCGTTCTTGACTATTCATTTGTAAATGATGATCGCAACTAAAACATATTTGGTGATTGTCTTTTAAATGTTTCACATATAAAATAATATCGCATTTAGTGCAGCGAACCCATAAATTTGTATTTTTTGTTGAAATAATTGGTGAGATTTTATTCCGAATTAATAATTGAATTTTATTTTGTTCAGCACTCCATGGAAAAATAGACATAACTAGTTTAGTGAATAAAAATTATTTAATTTATTATAAAGTAAATTAATTTTAGAAATTAAAATCATTGAAAATACTTCCACTTTATAAAAAATTAATTTATAATAAATTAAATTAATTGTTTTTTAAGGAGAAATTCGAATATGGCAACAATGTTACCCTCAATTTTTGTCCCCTTAGTAGGTTTAGTCTTCCCGGCAATTGCAATGGCTTCTTTATTTTTATATATTGAACAAGATCAAATTAGTTAAACTATACTGTTTCATTCAAAATTGAATGAAACAGTATAGTTTAACTAATTTGATCTTGTTCAATATATAAAAATAAAGAAGGTTAAATAAAACAAAAATTAAACCTTGTAAAAATATACATATCATTAGTTATAAAATATAAATTCGTTAATACTCACCATAAAGAAAAATGTATCTAAAATAATATCCCCGATAACTACTGTTTATTTAGTTGGATCCAAATATTTAAGTGAGCTCGACTTAAACTAATAAATAAGCTACAATTAATATTACTCGTACTTTTTTGTAATTAATATATTGTTCCTTAATTATTAGTCAGACTTTGTTTTTCAGTTAATTTTGTTTTCCCTTTTTGAATAGCTTCTAAAAACCCTGTCAAGAGAAATTGTAGCGAAGCAATTGAGTCATCATTTGCGGAAATAAATAAATCAGCTAAGGAAGGATCACAATCGGTATCCAAAATGGTAACACTTGTAATCCCTAACTTTTTACATTCATAAACTGCATGAATTTCTTCTGTTTGTCCAACAATAATAACGACATCGGGTAATTTTTTCATTCCTTTTAGACCGCCTAAATATTTCTGTAAACGTTCTTTTTCTTTAATTAAATTAGCTGCCTCTTTTTTTGAATAGTTCAAAAATTCTCCATTCAATTCTTGTTTTTCTAATTCAATTAATTTATCAAGAGACGTTTTAATTGTTTTCCAGTTTGTTAACATTCCCCCTAACCAACGCTGGTTTACATAATACGAATCGCAACGTTTTGCTGCTTTAGCAATTAACCGTGCTCCTTGTTTTTTTGTTCCAACAAATAAAAAGGTTTTACCCTGGGTTGCCGAACTAATTAAAAAAGAACAAACTTTTTTAAATTGAGTATAAGTTTGGATGAGATCAATAATATGAATCCCATTTCTAGCTGTATAAATATATGGGTCCATTTTAGGGTTCCAATTTTTTGTTTGGTGGCCAAAATGCATGCCCGCACAAACCATTTTTTTAATTGCTTGTTTAGGGGTCAAACTTAAAGTTGTTGTCATAAAATTTTTTATAAATTATTATCAATAATCAATTTGTTAAAAAATTAACGTATTTTTATATATTTAATTATAAGGAAAAATTTTGTTAATTCTAGTTTTTTTTATTAAATCTATTTAATATCCATTTGGTATAAAAAAATTTGTAAGCTTATTAAGCTATCCTAGATATTAATTGTGCGTTTAATCAATAAAATATTTGTTTCGAATATTTGCTAATAAGAAAAATTTGAAATGTACCCAAATTAATTGGTCTCAATTAAAGTATTCTCATAAAAAAAGCACATAAAACTAATTTCAGTAAAAAAATGTTATTTAACTTCTTGAGCAGCTATAATTGTTGATTAAGCATATTTTATTATAAGTTGTTTTTGAAACGTCGTCTCTTTTTTAATTATAAAACGCGTGGTTGATCATAATACACACAATAAACATATAAAAATAAATATAAAATAGGATTTGTATATTTATATGCTTTTTTATAAGAATAATGACAAGAATATGAACCTGATTGATATTTTAACTGCGATTCTAATTTACAACGATTAATTAATAATTTTGAAAATTTAGTTTTGAATTGTTGTCTTTTAAAAAGGGGTTTCGATGTACCAACTTTTAATGTCGTTTGTAGTGCTGTTCCCGCCGGAATTAAATGCCCTAAAACAACATTTTCTTTTAATCCCTTTAAATAATCTGTTTTTTGTAGAATAGAACTTTGGGTTAAAATCTTTGTAGTTTCTTGGAAACTAGCTGCTGAAATAAACCCAAAACTATCTAAACTCGCTTGTGTAATTCCAAAAATTATTGGTTCATAATGAAAAACATACCTAAAAAGATGGGTTTTTTTCCAAACAGATGGAATTGCACGAATTAGGCTACGATAAATTTTTTCAATAATATATCTTGAATAATATTCGTTCACAATTGGTTGGGATTGAAGCACGGCAATTTCAAACCAATTTGTTCCATAAAAATATTCGGTAACTTTCACCTTTGAAGTCATTTGACGTACAATCAATTCAAGATGTTTATCAGAAATATTAATACCTTGCGAACTATATAACTTAAAAATTGACCCAATAATATAAGTTTGGATATCAGTAATACTTCTGCGGTCAGCAATTGGAAGAGGGTAACCACAATATTGATAATAAAAGTTAAACCTTTCTTTTAAACGGTTATGTAGGTTTCCCTCGAATGGCAATCCCTTTTTAGACCGACGAGCTTCAAAAAATTCTTCAATTTTTGGGATTCCTTGAACAATATCTCCCATTTGTAAACGGGGATAAAAATCAGTATATAAGCGGGTATTTTTTAAAATTAATTGATCATTTCTACAAAAAAATTTTGAATTTGTTGACATAATAAATTGATCAATTGCTTGGCATTTAATCATTTCTTTTGTTAAATAAATTATTTGGCCAGTTCGTTTAGAAGTTTTCAAACCACCAAGGTTTACACCGCGATAGATTTCATTTCCAATTTGATACTGCCGATTTTCCGTTTTTAACTTAAAACTAAAACTACTTCCTGATGTTAATATAAGAGCCCCTGGACTAGATTTAAAAGTTGGTTGGCTTTGAAAATTATATTCGGGGCTTAGATCCACATACTTTTCCATTGATTGATTAAAAATTTCGCCGTTAAACTTACTGAAAAAACAGTTTTTAAGGATTGGCGATTGACTTGGGATTATCAAATTTTTTTTTGCTAGATAAATTACATTTGGCGAATGTAAATTTGTACTAAAAAACGGATCAGTGTTAATATATGCTACTAAACCTGATTGGTAAGTTTGAGAAAAGATATTATTTAAGGTAAAAGATTCGTGTGTATTAGAAAAAAAGGAATTCGGCCGGATACTAAGGTTTAGGTGTGCTAAAATTTTTGGGCTAATTTTTTTTTCGCGACTGAAAAATTTATGTTTTGTTGCTTGTGAACCTTGGCTTAAGAGTATTGCATTAATAAAAAAAAATTTTTGCTCGAACCTACAAACCCAATTTCCTAATTCTGATGGCTTTGTCAAAAGCGTGGACTGCCGATTTAATTGAGTCAAAATATTTTTCAAGAAAAAAAATTTGGTTTTAGAAAAATGATCTTTTTCTAAATATTGATATTGTTTAAACGATTTAAAAAGATCATTTTTAATCCAATTAAATTGAAACTTTTTCATTTGTTCTTGAAAAGAACAAAAGTTAAATTCATGAGTTGAACGAAATAAAACCAAATAACAGGTTTTTTTTTTTTTTAAGAGATTTACATTGTGAGTTTCCAATTTTAAATTTTTAATAAAAATATTTTCTTTTTTTGCTAATTTTTCTAAACTATTCAAATTGAAATTAAGAGGAATAAACTTTGATGAATAATAGTCACAGACAAAGTTTTTACTTTCACTATAAATATCATGGATTAAATTATCCCCAATCAATTTAATTTTTTGGTGGAAATCTTTTTGGTAATAAGCATTAGAGATTAGATATGGCCAACCAGTTTTTAAACGGGTTACGTTGAAAGCGTTCCTTGATTTTTTATTATCCAAATCGATTTGCTTATTTTCATATTTAATTATTCCATCGAATTTTGCAATTTGTGGTTGAAATAACCCTTGATTAGTTTTATGCCAAGAAAAAACTTCTTCTTTTTTTATCCAATATAACTGGTTAATCGTTTTTGGCTCCTGTTTTAATAAGTTAGACAAACCAAACTTTTGTTTTGATAGTAAGAAATTATTTGGCAAGTTTTTAAATTTTTTTCGTTTTATCTTTTTTGATTTTTGGGTCATGAAATAATTTAAATATATTGGTTCACTTAGCCAAAATACAAGAGTTGATATGTTAGGTGATTGTTTTGATAGAGAGTAAGAAGTATCAGATGGTTCTTTTAGGGACAATAATTTATCTGACCATAAAATTTTGCCATTTGTTTGGGTTAAAAAAGGATTAGCAATTAATTGTATTTTTAAAGCTAAATTCTGAGACTTTTGTTTTAAACTTTGAATATTTACAGAAATTTTCGACTTTTTTTTATGACTGACAAGATAACCACTGTTTAACGTATATCTAATATTATTAAATTTATAGTTAAAGATTGTTTTTTCTAATTTAAGGTTTAGAAAAGAATTGGCATGATGTTTTAAAATTTTATTAGCCTTAAATTTATTATAGTCTATCGAGTTTGTTAAGGTTGTTTCTGTAATATGAGTAAATTCCGATAATGCGACTAAAGAGTTCTGATTAACAATATCCCCAACTTTGGGTAAGGTTGTTAACGTTGTAGCATAACAAATTTCCCCATGATATATTTTCACTGAATTATATTTTTGGTTTTGCTCTTGCATAGGTAAATAAGCAAACCCAAGTTTTTGTTTTTGAATTAAATCTTTCTGCTCTTTTTTTAATGTATTTTTAAGTCCACGTAACCGTTTATACGAGTGGATTATTCAGGTCGATCCGTGATTGTTGTTGGCCCAACCTTAAAATTATATCAATGTGGCTTACCAAAGGAAATTGCATTGGAGCTTTTTCAACCTTTATTAATAAGAAAAATGATTCTTTTAAATTTATCAAAAACAATTATTGGCGCCAAAAAATTAATTCATCAAGACCATCCAATCATTTGGCATCTTTTAAATAATGTTATGACTAATTATCCGATATTATTAAATCGGGCGCCAACATTACATCGCTTAGGGTTTCAGGGGTTTTTACCAAAATTAGTTCGGGGGAAAGCGATTTTATTACACCCATTGGTTTGCCCTGCTTTTAATGCTGATTTTGATGGTGATCAAATGGGTGTTCATTTACCGATATCAATCGAAGCAAAAAGCGAAGCATGGTCCTTAATGTTAGCAACCCAAAATATTTTGTCACCGGCAACAGGTGAACCCATTTTAACTCCCAGTCAAGATATGGTGCTTGGATGCTATTATTCTACAACGATAAATTTAAAAACAAAGTTTACACAATCAACAAATTATTTTACAAGTATTGATGACGCCTATAAAACATATTTACACAAAAATTTACACCCTCATAAATTTGTTTGGCTACGTTGGAATGGGGTTTTTGAATCAAACCAATCGAAAAAGAAGATTAAAGAGATACGTTTAAAAATTTATCAAAAAAAATTGAATGAAAGTATTTATATTGCACCAAATGCTCACCAAACTTTTCAACCAAAAGCTTTTGCAAAAGGACCAATGCTTTTAACAGGTAGTTTAGTAAGCCAATATCTACGGACAACAATTGGCCGGATTATTATTAATAAATTATTCCAAGATGATATTATAAATTTTAAACGTAAATATACAAATTATTTTACAAAAACTAGAAATACAGTACTTGATATCCAAACACAAAAAGCCCCTAACAAACATAGTAATCTAATCCCCTCTTATTTTGGTTATTTATCATCTATTACTTTAGACCAAATTTCTAATATTACTCCTATGGATAAACTTAGTTAAGCCTTTGAAATTAAGTGAAATAAATTTATGAATTATATAACTGAAGAAATGAAACAAGGTCCATTTTTTGATTATTGTTTTGATAAAAATCGTTTAAAAAAATGGATTTCAAAACTATATGACGAAACAATTGGCACTGAAGATGTAACAATTATTAAATTTATCGAAAGTTTAAAAACCTTTGGGTTTAATGAAGCCACCAAAGCTGGAATTTCCATCGGGATTGATGATTTAAAAATCCCGCCGCAAAAACGGAAATTATTAAAAAAAGTAGAATCTGGAACCCAATTAGCAAATGATGGTTTACAAAATAAAACGATCACCCCACTTGAAAATTTTCAGTTAACAATTGATTTATGGCATAAAACAAATGAAACGATCAAAAATGAAGTCGTAACAAATTTTGAATCGACAGATACATTAAATCCAGTGTACATGATGGCATTTTCCGGTGCTAGAGGAAATTTGTCTCAAGTGACACAATTATTGGGGATGCGTGGCTTTATGTCTGACCCTGAAGGACAAATTATTGATTTCCCGATCCGTAGTAATTTTCGCGAAGGGTTAACATTAACTGAATATATTATTTCTTGTTATGGGGCTCGAAAAGGATTAGTTGATACGGCTTTACGTACTGCTGATGCGGGATATTTAACACGACGACTTGTAGATGTGGCTCATACTTTAGTCATAACCGTTCATGATTGTAATCCAAAAAATCCAACTTGGCTTTCAGCAATTAAAGAAAATAATAAAATTATTTACTCATTAGAAGATCGTTTGGTTGGCCGGGTTTTGGCCGATAATATAAGTATTAATTATTTAGATAAAGAAAAAAATAAAATAGTTAAAGAAGTGTGGCCCTACTTTAAAAAATATAAACAATTAAGTCATTTAGATGCCAAATTATTAGGGTCGTGTTTTAAATTTGTTCGTGTTCGCTCCCCATTATCATGTATTCAACGGCACTCATTATGCCAATTATGTTATGGTTGGACCTTACCTCATTCCCATTTAGCTCCTCTCGGAGAAGCTGTTGGGATTATTGCTGCTCAATCGATTGGAGAACCGGGCACCCAATTAACAATGCGAACCTTTCATACGGGTGGTGTTTTTTCCGGAGCTTTATCTGACGAAATTTTAGCCCCATATTCAGGTATTATTGAATATGACCGAGCTGTCATTGGGGCAATGTTTAGATTATCAAATGGAAAATTAGGGTTCTTAATTCAAGAACCCGTCACAATTCAAATTAAACCTCCTCAAAACCAAAGTTTGATTCAACCTTTTTTTGAAATGGATTTACCTCCTAATTCGGTTTTATTTTTGAAAAATTCTGAAAAAGTTCAAAAAAATCAATTATTATTAGAATTACCAAAGGAAAAAGATGATGAAAATGAAACCCTTTTGAATGAGTATAGTTATTATTCTAAAACTTCTGGATTATTAAAATTAGAAGAATCTCATTTAAAACCATCCTTAAATTTATTACCGTTTAAAAACTATAAAAATAAACGGTTACGTGGACTTAAAAATACATTAAAAAAAGAGCAGAAAGATTTAATTCAAAAACAAAAACTTGGGTTTGCTTATTTACCTATGCAAGAGCAAAACCAAAAATATAATTCAGTGAAAATATATCATGGGGAAATTTGTTATGCTACAACGTTAACAACCTTACCCAAAGTTGGGGATATTGTTAATCAGAACTCTTTAGTCGCATTATCGGAATTTACTCATATTACAGAAACAACCTTAACAAACTCGATAGACTATAATAAATTTAAGGCTAATAAAATTTTAAAACATCATGCCAATTCTTTTCTAAACCTTAAATTAGAAAAAACAATCTTTAACTATAAATTTAATAATATTAGATATACGTTAAACAGTGGTTATCTTGTCAGTCATAAAAAAAAGTCGAAAATTTCTGTAAATATTCAAAGTTTAAAACAAAAGTCTCAGAATTTAGCTTTAAAAATACAATTAATTGCTAATCCTTTTTTAACCCAAACAAATGGCAAAATTTTATGGTCAGATAAATTATTGTCCCTAAAAGAACCATCTGATACTTCTTACTCTCTATCAAAACAATCACCTAACATATCAACTCTTGTATTTTGGCTAAGTGAACCAATATATTTAAATTATTTCATGACCCAAAAATCAAAAAAGATAAAACGAAAAAAATTTAAAAACTTGCCAAATAATTTCTTACTATCAAAACAAAAGTTTGGTTTGTCTAACTTATTAAAACAGGAGCCAAAAACGATTAACCAGTTATATTGGATAAAAAAAGAAGAAGTTTTTTCTTGGCATAAAACTAATCAAGGGTTATTTCAACCACAAATTGCAAAATTCGATGGAAATATCGGTAAATGAACACCCATTTGATCACCATCAAAATCAGCATTAAAAGCAGGGCAAACCAATGGGTGTAATAAAATCGCTTTCCCCCGAACTAATTTTGGTAAAAACCCCTGAAACCCTAAGCGATGTAATGTTGGCGCCCGATTTAATAATATCGGATAATTAGTCATAACATTATTTAAAAGATGCCAAATGATTGGATGGTCTTGATGAATTAATTTTTTGGCGCCAATAATTGTTTTTGATAAATTTAAAAGAATCATTTTTCTTATTAATAAAGGTTGAAAAAGCTCCAATGCAATTTCCTTTGGTAAGCCACATTGATATAATTTTAAGGTTGGGCCAACAACAATCACGGATCGACCTGAATAATCCACTCGTTTCCCTAATAAATTTTGTCGGAACCGGCCAGTTTTCCCTTTTAGAATTTCTGATAATGACTTTAAGGGCCTATCATTTAAGCCACAAATTGCTTGACTTCCACCTTTATTATTTTCGAACAGAGCATCTAATGCTCGTTGAACTTGGTTTGTATGAAAGGATAATAATTTTAAACTAAACTGGTAAGTTTGAAAATCGCATTCATAATCAATTTTAGAGACTTGAATTCCATTTTTAATCGAAAAATCAAGGTTTAAAGCACGTTTATAAACCGAAAAACGCATGCCTTTTAAATTTTTATTCCGTAATAAAACATATTGGTATAATCGATTTAAATCAGAAACTGCTAATTGATTACTGTTTAATTTTAAGATTGGACGAAGATCAGGAGGAATGATTGGTAGGTATGAGATAAACATCCATTCCGGGCGTGTTCCAGTTCTCCAAAAAATTTTGAATAATTTTAATTTCCGCCCTAATGTTGAATAAAATTTCTTTCGTAATTGGTATTCATCAACTTCAGATTGCTTTAAATAAAATAAAAGTGTTTCTTTGTTTAGATCTTTAAACGCCAACCCAGATTTTCGTTTTAATTTATTTTCAATAGCACGCATCCTTAACCTACCAAACGTCATTTTGAAAAATAATAACTGATACATTCTTGAAACATCAATTTTCGAGAAAAGATGACGAAATGCATCACCCCCAATAATTAGACAATGTGAACGAAAATTTTGGTGGTAAATCATGGAATTATTTAACGCTTTTTTATATTTCCAGCGGGGTTGAATCGAAACTTTTCGTCTATCAGGAAAAAGATACCGAATGATTTGGTCTTCAGTTGTTTTTGCTTTCTCGCGATTATATTCTTTTTCTTTATCATAATATCCAATTAAACTATCACGTACTAATGGTGTTCTATAGAAAGGCTTTGATAAAAAAAATGCACTTTTTGTCCAACTATACGCTTTTCGCGCGTACGCTAATGGATTTTGTTTCTTTGAAGTCGAATCTAGTCTAGAAGACTTTACAATACGAAGCCCACTACCACCTGGAGGATTTCTCTGCTTATGGTAAATTGGAGAATGAACCCAAAAATCAAATGGATATTCCTTATAAATCCGTTGGAATATTCGATTGCGCAACCTTACTGATGGAGGATAATATTGACCAGTATTTGGGTCTTTTTCAAATGGGTTAGTATATTCAGGTTTTGAATAACCTCGTTTATGGAATCGATAATTTTCTTGGTCAAATTCAGCTCGTAAATGTCGGATTCGCTTTTCAAACTCTAAAGTAAAATTTCTAAAAATCCAGTATTCACCATAAACTAATTTTTCTGCTTCTTTTTGTTTTATATCTAATAATAAACTAATATATGATGGTCGCCCCTTCAAATACCAAATATGCGCCATCGGAACTCCTAATTCTATAAAACCAATTCGATAACGTCGGGCTCTGGAACTAGTATATTCGATTTCACATGTTGGACAATAATTAATATTTGGAGCTGGTTGCTTTTTGCCACAGCCACACACATTCGTTGTAATTGGCCCAAAGATTTTTTCACAAAAAAGTCCCCCCCGTTCTGGACGGAGAGTTTTATAATTTAATGTCTTTGAATTTGTTACTTGGCCAATTATTGATCCATTTGGTAAAATTCTTGCAAATTGTTTTAATTGGTCTTCCGGCGATTGTAAAGTAATGTGAATTTGTGCTATTTTATTTTTTCTACGAAAGACAGTTGCCTTTTGTCTATTCCGGAGCATTTTTGATTTGATTTCTAATATTTCATTGGGTTTATTAGAATCATCAAAAATAACATTTATCCCTGATGTTTGCGATTTTTTCATAGAGTAATTAATTAATAAAGGTTGAAATTTTGAGAATTTAAATCCACTGGATTTGGCCGCCAGTTATGTGTTTGGGGTGTACGCATTGGATGATTAAAAATTTGAATTTTTAAACATAATGCCTGTAATTCACGTATTAAAACTCTAAAAGCTTCTGGTTTTCCTATTTTAATGGGTTTTTTTTCAAAAAAGGTTTTGAGAACTTGTTGTCGTCCATATAAATCGTCAGACTTAAAAGTTAAAAGTTCTTGAAGTGTATAGGCGGCACCAAAACCTTCGATTGCCCAAACTTCCATTTCACCGATTCGCTGACCTCCTTTTTTTGAACGACCACGTAAAGGTTGCTGTGTAACCATTGTATAAGGGCCTGTTGCGCGGGCATGGATTTTTTCGTCAACTAAATGAATAAGTTTTAACATATAAGCTTGTCCAATCGTTACTGATTGATCAAAAGCTAAACCTGTTCGACCATCAAAAACCCGCATTTTTCCCGGGTTTTGGGGTTGAAATAACCAATTTTTTTTTACTTTTTGGCTAGCCTCATATAATTTTGAATAGACAATACTTCGAGATGATTGAGGACCGGAAATTTCATCAAATGGAATAATATTATACGTTTGATTTAGGTATTTTCCAGCTAGCCCTAATAAGCATTCATAAATTTGACCGACATTCATTCGGGAAGGAACCCCCAGTGGATTTAAAACCATATCAATAGGTGTGCCATCAGGTAAATATGGCATATCTTGGCGCGGAATAATTTTAGATACAATCCCTTTATTCCCATGCCGTCCTGCCATTTTATCCCCAACTTGAAGCCATTTTTTTTCAGTAATCCAAATCGTAACTTGGTCAATATTATTTTTCGCGTGTCTTTTTATTTTGAGTTGAATAACTCTCCCTTCAACTCCTTTAGCTACTCGCAAACTCGTGTCTTTTAAAGTAGGTAAATCTTCTTCAAAAATTACATACAAAAATTTTTTGTGAGCTTTCATTGTTGTTTTACCAACCGGACTTAATTTTCGAACTAGGATCTGACCTTCTTTAACCCAAGAACCAAGTTTTACAATACCATTTTTATCTAAATGGTTTAAATTTTCAAAATTTTTTGGTTCGCCTTTAATTTTCGTGGCTGAAACAATTTTTTCTATCCCAAATTCAGTATCAGAAGCACTTGTTTCATATTTAATAACATGCAGTGATGTAAAAAGATCATCATAGACTAATCTTTCACTAACTAAAATTGCATCTTCAAAATTGTAACCTTCCCAGGGTAAATAGGCCACCAAAATATTTTTACCAACGGCTAAGCTTCCGTAGGCACTACTCGAGCAATCGACTAAACAAGCCCCTTTTGCCACCCACTGTCCTTCAGAAACAAGTGGTCGTTGGTTTTGATATGTATTTTGGTTTGATCGATCAAATCGTTGTAAATAATATGTGATGACTCCGGAATGAAAGTCGGTGTACTGTTTAATTTCATTTCTCTCGTTTTTGGAAAAATATAAATATTTATTTTGGAAAAATTTATATTGCTTTTTTATATAAAAAAAATGAGTTTTTAAAGTCAAAAACTCTTGAGTATGGGTTAAATTTGTTTGAAAATAAGTAAAATATTTTTGTTTCAACTTAAGGTATTTATTGCGAAGAATTAAATCTTGAAATGTTAGTTTAACCTTTAGTTTTTTATTACTAAAAAAACTAAAAATTTTAATTTTTTCGGAACTTATATAGGTGACAATACCACTTTCTCTTGCTTGAATACTATAGCCAGAGTCACTTAGGACACGGCCTTCTAAGCCCGTTCCAACAACTGGACGTTCCGGCTTAACCAGAGGAACTGCCTGCCTTTGCATATTTGATCCCATTAAAGCACGGTTTGCATCATTATGTTCTAAAAATGGGATTAATGACGTGGCTATTGAAATCAATTGGATTCGGGAAACACTAAAAAAATCAACCCCATCTTTAGATAATTTTCCAAACTCCGCCCCAAGTTTAGTTGGTGGGTTTCTATTTTTTAAAAAGGAAAATTTATCCACTTTTAGATCTGGGGGAGCTATTGCTACATTCTCGTCTTGGGCAGCGGTTAAATATAAAATTTGTTGGTTTTTTTGTACTTGTCCATTTATTACAGAATAAAATGGGGTTTCGATAAACCCATATTTATTTATTCGTGCATAGGTTGCTAAGGAATTAACCAAACCTGCATTTTGCCCTTCAGGCGTTTCAATAGGGCAAATTCGACCGTAATGACTTGGGTGGATACTACGAATTTTCATTCCAGCCGTTTCTTGTGTAATTCCACCTTGACCTAATGAACTAAGCCGACGTTTATGAGTTATTTCAGCAAGTGAATTGATTTGGTCTAAAAACTGAGATAATGGGTTAACATTAAAAAATTGGCGTAATGTATTTTCAATAGGTTTGGTTTTAAAAATATATGACACTGGTTTCGTTTTATTAAAAACTTTTTCAAAAGGTTTTGGATCCCGTTCCCTTTCGCCTAATTTACGCAGGGCTATTAGACTTGTTGCAACCTGATTTTGAATTAATTCACCAGATGATCGAACACGTCGATTTTTTAAATCATCAATATTATCGCTTGGTAAGGAACCAATATTTATTAAACTTAAATAATTAAGAATACAAATAAAGTCCTCAAGTGTTAAAGTTTGTTTTGATAGTGGAATAGTTAAACCTAACTTTTTATTTAATTGATATCGACCAACTTCGCTTAAATCATAAACCTTAATGTCTAATTTGGATTCTAAAAACATAAAAGCAACATGTAAATGGTTTGCTGTATATTTGACTTGATTATATTTTTCTTTTTTTAAAGAAACTTCGTTATTATCGATTAAAAGATAATTAAATAATAACCTAGCATAGCGCGAAAACGGAAACCCAACGCGTGCCATTTTTTCACAGGCTCGTTTCTCTTTTAAAGCTAGACGTTTCCCCTTTGCGCTTAATGGGTGAATGAAATTTTTTATTTTTTTTTGATTACGAAGGGTCGTTTTTAAACGGTAATCGTTTTCTTTTGCTTCGGGTCCTTTAAAATAATTTTTAACATTAATGAGTTGACCATCTGTCAATGACCACACAAAAGATTTATTAGCATTAGGGATAGTTCCCGTTCCTTTTTTTAAAATTTTTTGTTTTAGTAAATCATCTTTTAAATAATGCATCCATTGATCAATAGATATATTTCCTAATGGAAGAGGTTTGCGTGAGCTTCGACGGGTTGCGCGCATTGGTGTAAAAACAGTTCGTTTGAGTTTGGAAAGAATTAATGGGTGTTCCACCCCTAATGCTTGAAGAAAAATTAACATTGGGATTTTTGGGGTATTTCGCATCCGTAACCACATTAAATCTTTTTTATCGACTTCAATTCGAACCCAGGCGCCACGATTACAAATAATATCAGCATAACTACCTTTATCGGTTTTATGAAAATAAACACCAGGACTACGGACTAACTGATGCAGGATAACCCTTGGACTTCCATTGATAATAAAATGACCCCGGTTTGTCATAAGAGGTAACTTCCCAAGTGTAATAAAATCCTTAACTAATCGTTTTTGTAAATCATCTTTTAATTCTATTGGGACTTTCATTAAAGTACCATAAGTTTGTCCTGTTAAGAGACATGTACGGGCTGAAGTTAGAGGGGGTGTTAAGTGAAAATTTTTTGTATTAAAAAAAATTGAAAACGCATAAGTATTATCTTTATGACAATAACGTTTGGTTCGACTTTCCCATTGACCTGGTTATTGAAAAAGGTTGGCCAGAATGGCACCGTCGTTTTAAAATGCAGTTAATTGAAGAAAACTGGGTACCTTTTTTTTTTAAAAAAGTGTCGTATCGGACATCGAAGACTGCTGGATCATCACGTATTTTGTATAACTCGACGAATTCGATTTTGCTGTCAAACATTGATGTCTTAAAAAGCGAATTACATCAGTTAAACACTACAAGACAAATTTCAATTCATCGAAAATCAAGTTATATTGATCAAACTAATTATTTTTACTCAAGTCGGGAAAGTCGAACCAAACGTTATTGTCATAAAGATAATACTTATGCGTTTTCAATTTTTTTTAATACAAAAAATTTTCACTTAACACCCCCTCTAACTTCAGCCCGTACATGTCTCTTAACAGGACAAACTTATGGTACTTTAATGAAAGTCCCAATAGAATTAAAAGATGATTTACAAAAACGATTAGTTAAGGATTTTATTACACTTGGGAAGTTACCTCTTATGACAAACCGGGGTCATTTTATTATCAATGGAAGTCCAAGGGTTATCCTGCATCAGTTAGTCCGTAGTCCTGGTGTTTATTTTCATAAAACCGATAAAGGTAGTTATGCTGATATTATTTGTAATCGTGGCGCCTGGGTTCGAATTGAAGTCGATAAAAAAGATTTAATGTGGTTACGGATGCGAAATACCCCAAAAATCCCAATGTTAATTTTTCTTCAAGCATTAGGGGTGGAACACCCATTAATTCTTTCCAAACTCAAACGAACTGTTTTTACACCAATGCGCGCAACCCGTCGAAGCTCACGCAAACCTCTTCCATTAGGAAATATATCTATTGATCAATGGATGCATTATTTAAAAGATGATTTACTAAAACAAAAAATTTTAAAAAAAGGAACGGGAACTATCCCTAATGCTAATAAATCTTTTGTGTGGTCATTGACAGATGGTCAACTCATTAATGTTAAAAATTATTTTAAAGGACCCGAAGCAAAAGAAAACGATTACCGTTTAAAAACGACCCTTCGTAATCAAAAAAAAATAAAAAATTTCATTCACCCATTAAGCGCAAAGGGGAAACGTCTAGCTTTAAAAGAGAAACGAGCCTGTGAAAAAATGGCACGCGTTGGGTTTCCGTTTTCGCGCTATGCTAGGTTATTATTTAATTATCTTTTAATCGATAATAACGAAGTTTCTTTAAAAAAAGAAAAATATAATCAAGTCAAATATACAGCAAACCATTTACATGTTGCTTTTATGTTTTTAGAATCCAAATTAGACATTAAGGTTTATGATTTAAGCGAAGTTGGTCGATATCAATTAAATAAAAAGTTAGGTTTAACTATTCCACTATCAAAACAAACTTTAACACTTGAGGACTTTATTTGTATTCTTAATTATTTAAGTTTAATAAATATTGGTTCCTTACCAAGCGATAATATTGATGATTTAAAAAATCGACGTGTTCGATCATCTGGTGAATTAATTCAAAATCAGGTTGCAACAAGTCTAATAGCCCTGCGTAAATTAGGCGAAAGGGAACGGGATCCAAAACCTTTTGAAAAAGTTTTTAATAAAACGAAACCAGTGTCATATATTTTTAAAACCAAACCTATTGAAAATACATTACGCCAATTTTTTAATGTTAACCCATTATCTCAGTTTTTAGACCAAATCAATTCACTTGCTGAAATAACTCATAAACGTCGGCTTAGTTCATTAGGTCAAGGTGGAATTACACAAGAAACGGCTGGAATGAAAATTCGTAGTATCCACCCAAGTCATTACGGTCGAATTTGCCCTATTGAAACGCCTGAAGGGCAAAATGCAGGTTTGGTTAATTCCTTAGCAACCTATGCACGAATAAATAAATATGGGTTTATCGAAACCCCATTTTATTCTGTAATAAATGGACAAGTACAAAAAAACCAACAAATTTTATATTTAACCGCTGCCCAAGACGAGAATGTAGCAATAGCTCCCCCAGATCTAAAAGTGGATAAATTTTCCTTTTTAAAAAATAGAAACCCACCAACTAAACTTGGGGCGGAGTTTGGAAAATTATCTAAAGATGGGGTTGATTTTTTTAGTGTTTCCCGAATCCAATTGATTTCAATAGCCACGTCATTAATCCCATTTTTAGAACATAATGATGCAAACCGTGCTTTAATGGGATCAAATATGCAAAGGCAGGCAGTTCCTCTGGTTAAGCCGGAACGTCCAGTTGTTGGAACGGGCTTAGAAGGCCGTGTCCTAAGTGACTCTGGCTATAGTATTCAAGCAAGAGAAAGTGGTATTGTCACCTATATAAGTTCCGAAAAAATTAAAATTTTTAGTTTTTTTAGTAATAAAAAACTAAAGGTTAAACTAACATTTCAAGATTTAATTCTTCGCAATAAATACCTTAAGTTGAAACAAAAATATTTTACTTATTTTCAAACAAATTTAACCCATACTCAAGAGTTTTTGACTTTAAAAACTCATTTTTTTTATATAAAAAAGCAATATAAATTTTTCCAAAATAAATATTTATATTTTTCCAAAAACGAGAGAAATGAAATTAAACAGTACACCGACTTTCATTCCGGAGTCATCACATATTATTTACAACGATTTGATCGATCAAACCAAAATACATATCAAAACCAACGACCACTTGTTTCTGAAGGACAGTGGGTGGCAAAAGGGGCTTGTTTAGTCGATTGCTCGAGTAGTGCCTACGGAAGCTTAGCCGTTGGTAAAAATATTTTGGTGGCCTATTTACCCTGGGAAGGTTACAATTTTGAAGATGCAATTTTAGTTAGTGAAAGATTAGTCTATGATGATCTTTTTACATCACTGCATGTTATTAAATATGAAACAAGTGCTTCTGATACTGAATTTGGGATAGAAAAAATTGTTTCAGCCACGAAAATTAAAGGCGAACCAAAAAATTTTGAAAATTTAAACCATTTAGATAAAAATGGTATTGTAAAACTTGGTTCTTGGGTTAAAGAAGGTCAGATCCTAGTTCGAAAATTAAGTCCGGTTGGTAAAACAACAATGAAAGCTCACAAAAAATTTTTGTATGTAATTTTTGAAGAAGATTTACCTACTTTAAAAGACACGAGTTTGCGAGTAGCTAAAGGAGTTGAAGGGAGAGTTATTCAACTCAAAATAAAAAGACACGCGAAAAATAATATTGACCAAGTTACGATTTGGATTACTGAAAAAAAATGGCTTCAAGTTGGGGATAAAATGGCAGGACGGCATGGGAATAAAGGGATTGTATCTAAAATTATTCCGCGCCAAGATATGCCATATTTACCTGATGGCACACCTATTGATATGGTTTTAAATCCACTGGGGGTTCCTTCCCGAATGAATGTCGGTCAAATTTATGAATGCTTATTAGGGCTAGCTGGAAAATACCTAAATCAAACGTATAATATTATTCCATTTGATGAAATTTCCGGTCCTCAATCATCTCGAAGTATTGTCTATTCAAAATTATATGAGGCTAGCCAAAAAGTAAAAAAAAATTGGTTATTTCAACCCCAAAACCCGGGAAAAATGCGGGTTTTTGATGGTCGAACAGGTTTAGCTTTTGATCAATCAGTAACGATTGGACAAGCTTATATGTTAAAACTTATTCATTTAGTTGACGAAAAAATCCATGCCCGCGCAACAGGCCCTTATACAATGGTTACACAGCAACCTTTACGTGGTCGTTCAAAAAAAGGAGGTCAGCGAATCGGTGAAATGGAAGTTTGGGCAATCGAAGGTTTTGGTGCCGCCTATACACTTCAAGAACTTTTAACTTTTAAGTCTGACGATTTATATGGACGACAACAAGTTCTCAAAACCTTTTTTGAAAAAAAACCCATTAAAATAGGAAAACCAGAAGCTTTTAGAGTTTTAATACGTGAATTACAGGCATTATGTTTAAAAATTCAAATTTTTAATCATCCAATGCGTACACCCCAAACACATAACTGGCGGCCAAATCCAGTGGATTTAAATTCTCAAAATTTCAACCTTTATTAATTAATTACTCTATGAAAAAATCGCAAACATCAGGGATAAATGTTATTTTTGATGATTCTAATAAACCCAATGAAATATTAGAAATCAAATCAAAAATGCTCCGGAATAGACAAAAGGCAACTGTCTTTCGTAGAAAAAATAAAATAGCACAAATTCACATTACTTTACAATCGCCGGAAGACCAATTAAAACAATTTGCAAGAATTTTACCAAATGGATCAATAATTGGCCAAGTAACAAATTCAAAGACATTAAATTATAAAACTCTCCGTCCAGAACGGGGGGGACTTTTTTGTGAAAAAATCTTTGGGCCAATTACAACGAATGTGTGTGGCTGTGGCAAAAAGCAACCAGCTCCAAATATTAATTATTGTCCAACATGTGAAATCGAATATACTAGTTCCAGAGCCCGACGTTATCGAATTGGTTTTATAGAATTAGGAGTTCCGATGGCGCATATTTGGTATTTGAAGGGGCGACCATCATATATTAGTTTATTATTAGATATAAAACAAAAAGAAGCAGAAAAATTAGTTTATGGTGAATACTGGATTTTTAGAAATTTTACTTTAGAGTTTGAAAAGCGAATCCGACATTTACGAGCTGAATTATTATAACCAAATCCTAATCTTAGACTTAGCTACTGGTTTGGTTAAACATTATCTAATTTTGTTTGATCCAAGTCATTTTTTTTAATTCTTGTGATGCTATGCTATTCGACAGACATAAATATAAATAATATTTATTTGGGATGATTGTAGATCGACTATTCTTATTATTTTCAATTTGTATATATTATGATTGTAAATAACCCCCCCCTCTTAGAGAGAGGAAGGGGGATATAAATTGAACTAATTTCAAACGTTTGCTAAAAACTAAGCGTTTACAGATGGAGCTTCTACTGAAGCTAAATCTAGAGGGAAGTTGTGAGCGTTACGTTCGTGCATTACTTCCATACCTAAGTTAGCACGGTTGATAATGTCAGCCCAAGTGTTGATTACACGACCTTGAGAATCTACTACTGATTGGTTGAAGTTGAAACCATTTAAGTTGAAAGCCATAGTTGAAATACCCATAGCAGTAAACCAAATACCTACAACTGGCCAAGCAGCTAAGAAGAAGTGTAATGAACGAGAGTTGTTGAATGAAGCGTATTGGAAGATTAAACGACCAAAGTAACCGTGAGCAGCTACGATGTTGTAAGTTTCTTCTTCTTGACCAAATTTGTAACCAGCGTTAGCAGATTCATTTTCAGTAGTTTCACGGATTAAAGATGAAGTTACTAATGAACCGTGCATAGCTGAGAATAATGAACCACCAAATACACCAGCAACACCTAACATGTGGAATGGGTGCATTAAAATGTTATGCTCAGCTTGGAATACGATCATGAAGTTGAAAGTACCAGAAATACCTAAAGGCATACCATCAGAGAATGAACCTTGACCGATTGGGTAGATGATGAATACTGCAGTTGCTGCCATTACTGGAGCAGAATAAGCTACAGCGATCCAAGGACGCATACCTAAACGGAAAGATAATTCCCATTCACGACCCATGTATGCACATACACCAATAAAGAAGTGACAAACGATTAATTGGTAAGGACCACCGTTGTATAACCACTCATCTAAAGATGCTGCTTCCCAAATTGGGTAAAAGTGTAAACCGATTGCGTTTGAAGTTGGAACTACAGCACCAGTGATGATGTTGTTACCGTATAATAAAGAACCAGAAACTGGCTCACGGATACCATCAATATCAACTGGAGGAGCTGCTACGAATGCGATAATGAAAACAGAAATAGCTGTTAATAAAGTAGGGATCATTAAAACACCGAACCAACCAATGTATAAACGGTTTTCAGTTGAAGTAACCCACGCGCAGAAACGAGCCCACATTGAGTTAGCTGATTTGTTTTGAGATAAAATTGCTGTCATATTTTAGTTTGTTTATTAAAAAAGTTAATTTTTTTCCCAGAAAATAACTTATAAATAAATTTATTCAATCTGTTAATAATATTATATTAACAGTTACTAAATAATGTCAACCAGAAGCAAATAGAATTAAGAAAAAATAATCTATTTTAGTTGACATTTTATTAAATCAATACTGCGAGATATGTATTTTCCAGAATTGGCTTTGAAGTCATCAT
Organism: Tetraselmis chui; assembly: GCA_026401115.1. Classification (NCBI taxonomy): domain Eukaryota; kingdom Viridiplantae; phylum Chlorophyta; class Chlorodendrophyceae; order Chlorodendrales; family Chlorodendraceae; genus Tetraselmis; species Tetraselmis chui. The sequence continues at coordinate 2,507 of JAPMLY010003025.1, read as the reverse complement.
CTCTAAAAAGAACTTTTTCGTTGATGAAGTTAAGAAAGTAAATGTTTCTTTCTTTCTTATTGAAATATTTCAAACTCTACTCTCAAATATTAAAGGATCGATTAGAATCAATCACTTGAAAAGAATGCAAGCGGTATGAATTCAAAAGCCTTGTTTACATTTCAAAATTAGTGATTTTGATAACGTACCCCTGCCTGGATTCGAACCAGGAATTCCAACTTAGAAGGTTCTTGTGATATCCCTTTCACCACAGAGGCTAAATTTTTATATTTTGGGCCGAACTGGATTCGAACCAGTGTAGGCTTAGCCAGCGGAGTTACAATCCGCCCCCATTAACCACTCGGGCATCGACCCCTTGACTTTGAATAAAATCAAACGTCAAAAAACAAAAATAGACTTAAATACGCCTATCTAGTATTATATATATAAATCGGAGAAAATCAAGTCCAAGTCTCGTTTTTCGATTTTATTACCAAGACTCAATCTTAGATTTTACAACTATCAAAACTAATGATTCTCTTTTCGAGTATCTATTACCCATAATACTTAGTAAATGGGTAATAGATACTCGAAAAGAGAAATCTACCATAGACCCAACCGGACTCGAACCGATGACCTATTGCTTGTAAGGCAATCACTCTACCAACTGAGTTATGGATCTTTTTTTTTCTACTATACAAATATATTTATATAGTAGAATTATAACTAATGAATTGAATTTTGTCAAAAAAAACAAATTTATAAAAACGTATTAATCCATATCTTTACCACTTGGATTACGTCCGGGATCATTTGAGAGGAACCCAAAAATAAATAAGGAAACAAAAAATGTTACAACGGTATAAACAAAAATCTTTAGTGTTAACATCTTAAATAATAATGTACGATTGTGATAGGCTACCTTTTAATAAATATTATAGCATAAAGTAAAACTAAATAGAAAATTTGACAACAAAAAAAATTTGAGTATTCTTATTAAATTAAGCGGGTATGATGTAAAGGTAGCGTCTTAGCCTTCCAAGCTAAAGGTAGGGGTTCGATTCCCCTTACCCGCTTAAAAAAAGTTATTAAATCTATAACTTACTTTTTCTACTTGTACTTTGTTTGTACAAGTAGAAAAAGTAAGTTATAGTTGTGATGATTTCCAGCTCATTGTTACATCATCTAAAATAACTGATGAGTTATAAATTTCTAAGATAATAACTAAAAATACAGCAAAAAGACCCATAAAAATTGCCATTAATGGGGTTGTACCCCACCCTGGCGCTACCTTTCCATATTCTGAATTTAATGGTTTTAATAAATTTCCTAATTGCGTAGACATTGCTGTGTTTACAGGTGAATTATTTGAAGATTTTGATGTTCCTGTTGCCATAATTTATAAACGTAGGACAAATTTTTTACTTTCTTGAATTTTTAAGCCAAAAACTATGGGACTTATGATATAATAATAATAGAATTTTATGAATTCAATTGATAAAATAATAATTACCAATAGTTAGTTTCGTACATCTATTGAAGTTAAATAAAACGATTTTAGAAAATTATTTATGGAAAGTCCTGCTTTTTTTTTTACTGTATTTTTATGGTGTTTACTTTTAAGCATAACAGGTTATTCAGTTTATGTTGGTTTTGGTCCTCCCTCGAAAGATCTACGCGATCCATTTGAAGAACATGAAGACTAATAGAGATAACCTACATTAGTATTTTAATTGTTGTGAATTGGCCTACTAGCCAATTCACAACAATTTTGATAGTAATAAGTGTTTAATTTTACTTAATTATTTTGCAATACGAGGAGGTTCTCTAAAAAAAATTGCAAAAAAAATAATTCCTAAAGTCCCAACAAGTAAAAATGTGTATACAAGAGCTTCCATAATAAATTTAAAAAAATTGATATAATTAAACTAAATGATTGGTTTGATTTTCGTAAAATAGAAAAAAATTAGACAGATTGACGGCGAGTTGTTGTATCTCCTAATTTTTGGAATGCACCAAATTCTACTTGTTCATCTAAATCTGGGTCAATTCCAGCAAAAACATCACGGAAGATTGTACGTGCCCCATGCCAAATATGGCCAAAAAAGAATAGTAAAGCAAAAGATAAATGACCAAATGTAAACCACCCACGTGGGCTACTACGGAAAACCCCGTCAGATTGTAAAGTAGCACGATCGAACTCAAAAATTTCTCCTAATTGAGCACGACGGGCATACTTTTTAACGGTTGCTGGATCAGTAAATTTAACACCATCTAATTCACCCCCATAAAAAGTAACTGAAACACCTACCTGTTCAATACTGTATTTTGATTCCGCACGTCTAAACGGAACATCAGCACGAACAATTCCATCCTTTGTTCCAACAAGAACAACAGGAAAAGTTTCAAAAAAGGTTGGCATACGTCGAACTGATAATTCAATGCCATCTAAATCTTGGAACGCAGCATGTCCTAACCATCCTACAGCAATTCCATCCCCACTATTCATTGCTCCAGTACGGAATAAA
>JAPMLY010003024.1:0-34718 GCA_026401115.1 Tetraselmis chui | reverse complement strand
ATGCTTGGTATGTGAGGTGCTACTTTGGTTAGGCTAAGTTGGCAACCTTAAACTAGTTGTAGAGCCTAATCTCTAGATCTCGCCATACAACGTAGAGAGAATTAATACGATTGTCTTAGGAACATGGTTTCTTACAATTTGAGTTTGGAGTACTTCTGGTATGTACCGGTCTGGGTCTCTCCCCTCGGCGAGTAAGTCCCCGTCTTAAATATCCACGCCGCATGTATTCTAGAAACAGCCTTAGAACCTGTAGCTTGTGCTGCCAGGTAACTAAACCAAACTATTACTAGCGCTACATATTATATGAGATTATCTGTACCGTCTTATCTAACCTTATTGCACAAACTCTTAGAACTATCTAGACACGAACTATCTGGAAGAGATACTGCTAGTAACTCTGTATTGTCCGGAGAAAATACGGCGATACAGTGGTACTGCCGCGATGACAATAAAAGAGTCACTGAATATCGTTAAAATACATGTACTATTTACAGGAAATGAGTAATGTCAGATACTAGCACTTAGATAAATGGGCTAGGATATGACATGGTATGTTCGACGCGGCTTGTTTGATTCGGCATGTCATCCGTTGGTCTTGGTAAATACGTTGTGGTCGTACGGCATGTCAGAGGAACCAAGGCCTCTCACATCAAACTTGTTTTACTATGCGAACCTCGTACCGGTGAATCTTGGTTTCAAGCCGGCATTGTTGTGCCTGGTGAAGAACTTATCGACGCGGCCGTTCGCGATTTATTCAAGGAAACTAGCATTACCTTGACCGTAGTCGATTTGACCATGTTGAGTGGCGATGCCATTCCAGTATCGTTGCCCGCTTGCAAACATAAGCTCGTGTACTTGTGCTCAGCTCCCGTCCATGTTCCGTACGTCAACGCTAGAAATTAGAAATTACATTTTCACAACACGTACCATTAAATTGGTTGATATCTCAAGGCGTACCTAATGTAACCATACAGGTCCTTGGAAGATGGTTTAACGCTAGGGCTCTCCTTGTCCATCCCTCTCCGTCGGCAATAACAACATGATAGAAATTATAGAGCAAGGAAAGATATGGTCTATCGCTACAATAAAATTATGACAAGGCTAGCGATCATCCATCGATACATCGTTGATAGTATCTTCATCCTATCCTGATGGTGCCGTGGATGTGCTAGGCTGTGACATCGACATCAGCATGTTGACAAATGTGTAGACATCAATGCCATGAATTATCAAAACATTTACAAAATACAAATTGTCAAAGCCCGATATGCTGGTATATCGTCCCAAATGTCGATACATCGGCGACAATGTCGGCTTAATTTGCCATCGATGTCAACATCCCAAAATATCAACACCATCAACATCGACAATCCAATGTATCAAGCCCACTAACATCGACGTTCAAAATGTCACTACCATCAACATCGACAAAATTCTCTTGATCCCTAGCCTTAGAATTTAAAAAATTCTATGTCGCTATCTCCACGATACGCGATCCGCTCTCGCCGCTCGAAGGCGCTAGTCATCCTAGCTAGCATGTGGTGGTACCCTAAACGCGGTGCATAACCTTCGCTAATTGCTCCGTTGTATCTGTATTTGTAATCGACTCGACAATCGTCCATTTCGTAAGCATACAAACGAAGACCACCACATCATCATACCCATCGCACTCGAGTACGTCCGCAATCAAGTCAAGCGATACATGTTCGAAGGGCCTGGTCGGTGCCTTGTGCGATTGAAGGAGTCCATAGGGCTTGTGTCGATGTCGCACTGCCTTGTTACGTTGGCATGTAACACAGTTGCGTACGTTGTGTTGTGCTGTCCGTTTCATGCTAGGCCACCAAAACGTCCGGGTTACTGCTACCAATAGTCGAGTAATACCAATATGTCCCGCGGTCGGTGCGTCGTGTAGTCCGTACACTCTTCCCGATCGCAATTTAGAAACGTCCGGAATATACAGTGTTGTCCCGTAGGCATACAAGAGTCCATTCGATTGACGTACCAGCAAGGTAGGCAAAGATTTTCGGGTAAGCAAGTATTTATCCGAGTCATAAGCGTCTTTGATTTCCGCATGAAGTCTAGAGTCAGGATGTAACCGGGATTCAAGGGGAAAAAATCGCGTGTAACTGGAATCCTACTCCGTCGTTGGTCGAATCGCGTAACAACTGCAGCTTATGTATTGAGTCCTTCATGCCATATAAGCGAGACAGAGTATCCGCATGGTTGAATGGTCCCTTCTTGTACACGATATCCATATGTCGCTGATAATTTACTAGAACTTGTAGCCATCGCACCTGTCGAGTAGATGAATCGCGCTGCCGAAAGGAGTGTTGCAACGTGTCGTGGTCCGTAAATCCCGCCGTGTCGTCTAAGTAGCAACGGAACTTCAGTAGAACGTCGCGAACTGCCAGTAGCTCTTGTTCGTGGACATGATTTTCTACCTCATGCTTGTTCATCTTCCGAGCATGATACGCAACATGCTGTAGTCCGATACCTTGGTCTTGTGACAACACACCTCCAACTGCAAATCCAGAAGCATCTCTGTAAAGAGTGTATCTTGCATTAGGAGAAGTGTCATGAATTACCAATACCGATGCGCGTACTATCGAGTCTTTAATTTGCTCGAATGATGACTGGGTTCGAGGAGTCCAACGAAATTCCGGTGTCTTCTTGTTGAGGTCCGTTAATTGGGTTGCTAGGATTAAGAAGTGGTTGATAAACCTCCGGTAGTATCCAGCGAGTCCCAAAAATCCTCGTAATTCTATCACAGATTTCGGCCGGGGCCAACTCTATACTGCCTCCTCCTTGTCGGGGTCCATTCGGATCTATCCAGCTTCTACCACATGTCTCATTAGGTTGACGCTCGATCGTCCGAACTAACACTTACAGAGTTGAATATGCAAATGGCGTCATTGCATCTCTTGTAATACGGGTCGAATGTGCTCGAGGTGTTCATCGGCCGTCTGATTGTAGATCAACACGTCGTCCAAATATACCACGGAGAACATGCCAAGACACGGGGCTAGTGCCTCGGGAGAATTGGTGGTACACGTACCACGTTTGTGGTACGCGTACCACAGAAAATTGCCATTTTTGGAACCTCCAAGCAGACCGCTGATTTAAGCGATCCTTACAAAAACGGGTCCTAAACGTGCATAATAAGGCCCTAGTCAACTCATTTTTCAAGAAATACAGGTTACCGGCCGCGGCTATTCGCCATGGCGACGATTTTGCCCGCATCTACCCCCCGCGGTAGCACCGCTCGGCAAGTCCGGATAGGCCAAAGAGTCTCGGCTCGTAGAAGCCCTATAGAGGACCTAAGGCCCGGCTCGAGGCGCCATCAGCGTGCCCGAAAGTATGGCTTAGTTACTGCGTTAGTAGGACCCAAGTTGTGGACCGTGCGGTGGGATGATGGTGCGGAAACTACCGAGCGGTCCACTCAACTCCGGGCAGAGCTGCCCACCGCCGGGCAAGAACTTGCAAGCTCACCGCCTCCCACGCCTGGCGACGACCACATAAATTGGGGATCAGTTGTTGCCCACCCTCCCAACACCCAACTCGAATTTCCTGTGGAATTTTTGCCTGCCGACTCCGCGATGCGCGCCGCGCCGACGGAGGGTACTGGCAGTGAAGTGGCTGAAAATTTAGTCAAATTTGGTCAAATTGCCGTAACAGGGCAATTACACTTCAGGCAGAGATGACTCAAAAATTAGATGAGTCGATGTCTAGCTACAAGCCGCGCAAGGACAAGCGAGGAGGCTTACCAAATATTTCCTTCATTTTGCGGAAGCCCAAGCCCTTGTGAACAGAGTTCAAGACGATGTGCGATGCAGACACAAGAGTGATGATGTGGGTTGAAGTGCAAGAGGGGAGGACAACTATGAGACAGAAGACATATAGTCGGGAGTTGGGAACAACATGCGCTACTGTCGTGCGGGCGATGGAGTCAACCGCCATCCAACCTGGACAACTATGTTGGGTGACAGTTGGTTTGCGTCAGTGAAGGTATTAAGCGGATTAATGTGCAATGTGAATGTCAATAAATGCTTATGAGTAAGGAATTAAACCATGTTTGCACGTCACCCCTCAGGCTGCGATACAAGCATCCAAGAGGGGGCACCATTTTATAGGTGTAGTGAGGACAAGCCACGCCCGCTTCCCCAAGCAATATCTAGAAGAACATTTGAAGGACAAGAGTGCAGGGAGCAGGCTCGTGCTTACCACCAACTTAGAAGGGGTCGACATCGTCGCTATGGGCTACAAATACAACAAGCGGAAGGTTATCCACTTCATTGCCACCGCTGGAGCAGCCAACACCTTCGACGGAGACGACCCCTACATGCAACGATGGGCCGATGAGTATGGCAACATATGCGTTCGAGCCGTTCCGCGACCGGCCCTTGCTTCAGAGTATTTTTCCCAGAGTCCACGTGTCGACAACCACAATCAGTCACGCCAGCACGACCTCGCGCTAGAGGAGTTGTGGCAGACTCAAGATTGTTGGTTCCGTTTATGAACAACGTTTATGGGCATTCACCTAGTCGACTGCTGGAAGTTGTTCAGCTTCCACCTCCCGTCTTCCCACCACCTTAGCAAAGGCAGCGTCGTGGACTTCGCCGACAACTTGGCTGTTGTTTTGCTGACGAACCGACTGCCTAATGATATACATAGGCGGGTTGTGACGCCTCGTCGAGCTGTGCTTGCGAAGCGCGCGTTGGCCGACATCGGAAACACGCAATCAGAACAACACCGCCGCGGACATTACCCTCGGCAGCGCGTCGGAAAGCATATGAAGACGAAACAAAGCCGTTGCAAGCTTTGTCAAGCAAAAGATAGAGAAAGCTATACCTCATTCTTCTGCCGTGACTGTGGAATCCCGCTCTGTGTGGCTTCAAACCTCCATGAGCGAGACTGTTGGGCTCATCACGTCGAAAGCTCCTTGGACGAGCTCCATCGCCGCCACCGTTCATAACGCTGCTTGCAAGCTCAACTTAGCACACCAAGCTTTGCCTCCGACTACCCATAGTTTCAATATCCTCTAAGCTACTTGTTTTGAGAAGCGTCGGGCTTGAGACAGAGTTTGATATGACTTTGGTCCTTCTGAGTCGGGAACATGGCCCGACAGAGAGGTGGTGCGCTTTAGGTGCGAGCAATGGCAAATATTGTGATGATATTGTTTCCTTTGGAACATTTAGGAGATATGTACTAATGAATTTTTTTGCTTCGTACCACGCGCTTTTGTGGTACACGTACCGTACCACCAATTCTCCCGAGGCACTAGAGAACTCGATTCATCACCGCTTGGAATTTAGCTGGGGCGTTGCAGAGTCCAACGGGTAGAATGCAAAACTCGAACAGGCCGTAATGATCTCGGAATGCTATCTTATGGATGTCGCGCTCTTTAACTCGAAATTGGTGATAGTCCTTACAACGCGCTACACACAATAGTATACACGTCCAGCGTACTGAAATAGAGAGCTCCATATAGCGAGTCTTGTAATTCGTCGATCCGGGGTAACGGTAAACGTACGGTCTTTCCTCGTAAGGTCGTTGAGTTTCCGGTAGTCTACGCACATACGCATGGTACCATCCTTCTTGCGTACAAATAAAATCGGGGCACCGTACTCAGATTTAGACGGACGAATCCAGCCCTTGGCGAGTAAATCCTGTAATTGTACCTAAACCTCTCGGAGTTCTGCCGGTGACATACGGCATGTTCGCTCCTTAGGTGGTTTATCGCACTCCAAATTAATCTCGAAGTCACACTCGCGTGTAGGCGGTAGACCGCCAGGCTCCTTAATGATGTCCGTAAACCCATTCAAGAAATCCCGGAACGAAGGCGTCCACTCGGCTTGTTGGTCGGTGTTGATGTCGTCAACCGCGTCATGTACCTCTCGTAGTCCAATCACAAAGAAGTATGCTAGTTGTGGTCTAAACAGTTATGCCATCGCATCCGCCTCCAAGGCATATACTGCCACTAGTACGGTGTGCTTGTCGCCAAAAAACATATTTTCACCAGTTTTACGGTCGCGATCGCTCTAGTAGACCAATCTATGTCTGGGTTAACGGCTTGTAACCAAGATTGACCGAGGATGATGTCAAATTTATCTTGCTTTGTGACAATTACGTCCATACGTAGGTCATGGGTCCCAATTGTAAGCACTTCATTCCGTAGTCGCTAGCAAGTGGTAGTTGTATTGCCATATGCTAATTTAATCAGGTATTTCTCTCCCAAAACCGTCGGAATGTGATGCTCCCGTACCTGCTCAGCCTTGTAAAAGTTCTCCGAAGCGCCCGAATCCAGCAAGGCACGGCATCGATGCCCGCGTAAGGTGCCTTCCAACACTAAAAGACGCGTTCAAGACTGGGTCGTAGATACGTGTAACGTCGCAGGAACACTATCCTTTAGTCGGACGCTTTTGTTCACCCACCCGTCGATCGGTTTTCCAAAAGTCTCGTAACGAAGAGGGAACCGCTGATCTCCACGAATCAGTTAACCCGTACGCCACGCCGAAATTAATTCCTTCCATGTAGCCCATATTGCCTGAGAAGTTGACGTAGCGTTCGGTATCGACCCGGGTCGAACGCGAGCGATATACACGTAGCGCTTATTCTGTCCGGAAGACTCCGTTCCTAGATGACGTAAATTTGTTTCTCTCACCTTAAATCTAGCTCTCTCCGTAAGAGTCCGTGTGGTAGTGCGTTCCGGGGTCGCGTCCTCATTCTCTTGTTCGTCACCATGAAACCATACCATGCCAATGTCCCCTTTCGTTAGTAGCACTCGTCGGCCGTCGGTAACAAGAGTCGTTGAGTGAGTCTAGTAGGTCTTTGGGGGGTATTGTAGGTTCTTGGGCAGAGGTCGAACTCGATCGGTGTCATCGACGTGAATTTGCGTCGTCGATATTGTCGGTCCAACATATTGCCTTTTTCCGTCTATTCCGTCGTTAGTATGACATGTAAACACATGTTTCGTCGCTGCCAGCTCGTCAACAAGTCGGAAATTTCACAGCAACTTGAACCATGGTGTTGTCCTCCATTTCGGAACCATTGTAACCGCTCTCATGTGGGGATGAAGCAGTTAACTCCGCAAATAGTGGCCCAAAAATCTTATAATTCAGTAAATGGCGCATGTAGCCAAATTCTCCGGTACTTTTGTAGATCTCTCTCCTAAAATGGGCGCGCCGGACATAAAAAATCCTCCGCCACTTCAGAATTAAGGCCGTCATTATATTTATCCCTAGCTCCATCTAAGTCGAAAGGTCCGTAGGTCTGAGAGTACTTTGATAAATATTCCCTATTCATCATCGAGTCGCTAAAGTCCTTGCTCCTAAAGACTGGCCTCAATGTCGTTTGAGGTAACGGCTTTCGTACTTCTTCTATCTTGGTCTCATCCTAAGTCGTTGTAGGAGACGAAACCTCATCATGCAGCTTGCTGCGCGCTGCCGACTCGGGTCTCACTTTCACGGCCGGGGTTTCCTCATTTTGTCTTTCTTCTAGTTTATTTGTTTAGGCTGTAGATAGCGAAGTTTCCCGTTTTGTGGGAAGTGAAGCACTTGCCCTCCTTCTTGAATCTGTCGACCTCTTCTTGAGTGAGGCGTCGAATATCGTACAGCTCCCGCGATTGTTCTTAAGTCGCTCCGTGCGAATCTTTCTCCAACTCACTGTCAACCTCCTCCGCTTCCTCCGAAAAGTTGCTATCCTCTTTGAGGACGTTCAGCCGGCATATCGAGCTTTCGGCCGTCTCAATCTTGGTTTGTGCTGCCTCTCCTCGTAGGGCCGCTGACATCGTCTCGTCTAGGGTCTTAGGATTATTGAGGGTAACCTCCTTGTGAATCGAGGGTATTAGACCGCGCTGGAAATCATGTACGTTATCTTCTTCGTGACGGTGATAAGGGTCCAATAATTAATCTCGAAAATAATTAGCGTACTTTAGGACCGTAGTTTTCATACATAATTAGCGTACCTATCGACACACCTAGCTTCATTGTGTTTCGACGTTCCTCGGGAGTTAAAATGTAAGCGATCACAGCAATTGCCACAGCCCCCCCGCCTACGCAGTAACAGCGTAATACTTTTGTCATCAAGAAAACAAGTCTTAAAGATAAATCCACTTCTTATCTTTAAGTGGAAGATCTATCTAAACTGATGCACGGCCCGCTCCCACCGAACCGTTCGGGAGGAACGACTGGCCAGCCTAATCTAGCTCCCCCTCACTTTGGTCTTGCCGATGATAGTAGGGGAAAGGCTGGCAAAAAAACCCCTTCCTCACGTGGGCGCTCGTCGATCCCGCCGCCGTATCCCGTAAGCCCCGCCCCCAGGGTCGTTGCCGCGTCTACCGACGCGACGGTTCTCCTTGTCGAGGTCCCCCGTTACCTCGAGGGCAGGTGGGGGGGACCGAGACACATAGACAGAAAATAAACTGGCGCTCCTGCCTCCACGCCTGGATTTTCCCCGCTCATTCCCTCGGTTTTTCTGATACCTGGGTACATGTTAGGTAGTCCGGCTTGCGGCCTTACCGACCCCCCTTTGATCGCGCGTCCACCGAGCATCCTTTGTTGAGTGGGGGCCTCTGCGCCCACCCGGGCCCACTCTCTCTATTATCAGGCTGTCGGGGAAGTGGGTGTCGAGGGGGGGGGGGGGGGGGGGGGGGGGGGGGCAGGTCACCATAGTCGGATCCGTCGGGGCCGCGGGTGCACGGAAATTAGTCAAAAACCTCCCTACGGGGTTTTCCGGCGGCGCCGACCCGGAGGGTCGTCGTCGCCCGACCGTGTCGCTCCCTCCGTCGCGACCGGCCTCCTTGCCGCTCAAGCTTACTCCTCCCCCCGGGAGATGTAGCTTGTCGACGTTGCGGCACGCTAGTGAGCGCCCTACCCTGGTGATGCTCCCCAATTAGCGCGACGTCGGGGACGGACATTAGTTTAGTTTCCGAAACAGCCCTCCGTTAAGGGCTTTCCGGCGGCGGTTGATCCAGAGGATCGCCGCCACCTCATGTAGCCGCTCCTCCGCATGCGACCGGCCACGGGCCTGTGCCATGTCGTGCCTCACCTCCCGGGAAGGTTCGACTGGCACATGGCTGGTCGACGGCTAGCAGGCGCCCTTTCTTGGCACTGCTTCCCGGCAGGCCACCACCAGCCCCAACCCCCGCCTCCCTCCGCTGATCCGGGCGTACCCTCCTCGCCATCAAACGCCCTTGTAGTACATGCTCCACCCCCTCGAAGTAGGATTGTATTCAATAGTACTTACCCGCGAAAAAACATATCGTTCGGGCCGAGCGGGAGATCTTGGTGCCGATAGTGCACATAAATTATTTTTTCAAAAGCCATATGTACATGGCTATCCCGACAGCTGCTGATCTTGCGGATCGAGATGTCGGCCCTCTTAGCCCCCTACCGTGACATGCCCGGCACGGCTACGGGGTTCCCAACGCCCATCACGGGGAGGCGAGGGGATGCCGACGGGCCTAAGAGCGCACCCCCTCCGGGGCCGCCGCCGCTGCGCCGACGGAGGGCGCCGGCGTTGATCAGCGAAGGTGGTCAGCCCGCGTGCGTCGGGATGGGCCTACTTGACCTTTGCTCATGTGCGACTCCGGTCGTGTCGGAGCTTGGGGGGAGAGGAGGCGGGAAAACCCCTCGCACATGTCGTCGACGGTCCCGTCTCGATCCACGCTCACCCCCGTCCGAGACAAGCGCCGCTCCTCCGCCCGTCGCACCTCTCATGCTAGCCTAGGCTACCCTTCCGCATCGGGGACTGGGAAGATAAGGAAGTCCATGCTTCATAATGTATATGTCTGGCGCTTCTGCCGCCGCGCCAATTTTCTCATGTCCCCGGTCCGTCTCCGTATATTTTCCAAGACTTGCCATTTCACGCGGAATCCACCCGAATCCCCCCCCTCCAAGTGGTTTACGCTATTAGGGGGGCGCCTTATAAAGAAATGTGCCGTTGCAATGACCCTTAGCACATGGTATGAGGCAGCCTATCGATAATTGGGTACCCACTGGGGGGAGGGTTGGTTGAATTCGCGGATCGAGGTGCCGCTCCTCAAAAAGCGTGGGGTACGAAAGTATTTAGCCGCAAACTCCTCCGTACCGGATTTATCCAGTGGAAGTCGATCATGTGGACCTCCGCGGCTTTTGACCGTGACGCTCCTCCGGCTGCGATCTTCCTCCGGCATACGTAACGTCGCGCTCCGCCCCCATGGGGGGGGACGAGTCCCACAAGAGTGGTCGACGGCTAGCGAGCGCCTTGCCCCATTGTTGATTCCCCGGTATCCAATGCCAACTCCAACGCCCGCCGCCGAATCAGATACGCCCGTACCCTCCTCGCCGCCGGAGGAACTCATGAGAGACACGTCTCACTACGTGAGCGGGGGAGTATTAAGGGAGTATCCAACCTTGAAAAGCAATATCGGACTAGCCGAACGGGTTATCTTGCCGCTTGTGTACTGATAATATTTTCAAACGCCCTCCGTCCATGGCTTTCGTGACAGTTGTTGATCCCTCGGATCGCAGTTGCCGACTCACCCCGCCTAGCCCCAACCATGCCAAGCTTGGCACGTCCATAGGGCTACCTGCGCCCACCACGAGGAGATGGGGTTGAGTGCCGATGGGCATGCGAGCGCACCCCCTCTGGGGCCGCCGCCGCTGCGTCCCCGGCGGGGGCCTTTGCGGTTTAACTTGGAGGAGGTTGACTGAGTGATTTTTCACTTTTTGTCTTGTAGAATTTTTTAAGTAATATAATCAAAGTTCATGTCACATTATTCTTCGTAATTTTTTATTATAGACTTTCTTACAAGAAAAAGTAGTGGAAACCACCAATCACAAGGGAATTAGGAGAGAAGAACCCCACATGCCTTAGCCCGAGGAACATGGAGGCATGCCACAACATCGGCAGTGCCCTCCCGCAAAGTGTTACGGATAAGAACCTTAAGTACCATGAATAGCACCAAAAAGACGTTGCATGAATTCTCGTCGCACGTCAATCCTTTAAATACCGTCGAAAGGAAAATGAAATGAAATTGTTTACAACAATACCGTGTAAATTCGACATTTGTCTCTAGGCCCTCCTTGCTATGCCAAATTAAAACTCATAAGGTAGGGCTAGATAGTGAACCACTAATCCCAACCTCTCCAATGGCAGTGCCGATACCGTCTAATCCACATACCCGTAGACAAGTAATATATAAATACAAGTATGAAATATAAGATGTCGCTATTCTCCACGATGCGCGGCATGCTCCAGCCGCGGCGGGGGCGCTTATCAACCAAGCTTGTCAGCCAATGCTTGTCGAGTCGGGCCTACGTAACCTCCGCTCCTCTGCGACTCAGGTCGTGCCGGAGTTTCGGGGGGGGGGGGGGGGGGGGGGGGGGGGGGGGGGGGCGAAAAAAACCCTCGCTCACGTCGTCGACGGTCTCTTTTCCATCCACGCACACGCCCGTCTGAGATAATCGTTGCTCCTCCCGTCGCAGCTCGCCACCTAGCCTAGTCTTCCCTCCTCCTTCGGGGACTGGGAAGATGAAATTCCTAAGCCTCAAACGGTGTCCAACTCTCCCTCTTGCCGCCGTGCTAGAGTTTTCTCATGGCCCTTGTCTTTCTCCGTCTGTTTTCCAACACATCTATGATCGCGCTATGGCCGGCCGTGCCCTCCCCCGGTAGTTTACGTTGTTTGGGCAATTGAAATTGAAATTCTTTACAACATGTACCGTATGCGCCGGTTTACACCAATTACCGTATGCGCCGGTTGCTGTCTCAAGGCCCTCCCAACAATGCCATACAAGAAACTTACAAGTAAGGGCTAGACCATGCAAACACGGTTAGTGTGGAAGATAACTCACACAAACGTAGTTACAGTCACAGTCACGCAAACAGATTAACCAGCCTACATGCGTGGTGTCGGGACAACAGAAGTGAGAGAGCTGAAGCCTAGCGACAGCGATGTACCGAGTCAAACAGTTTATCGGTATGTCCGATCTAGACATGTATTAATCATACCTAGAGTAGCTTACAGTAGCTATCTGCAACTAATACGTATACGGTATTACTTACAACACTCCCCCTGAAGGTAGCTACGGGATGAAGCGTTGAATTGGGTCTTGTCATCCAAGGATCGCACTTCGGTGTCTTGCCAGTGCAGGTCCTGGGAGGGGTTTGGTGAGCATGTCAACCACCTATGGCCAGTGGGGAGGTATCTCAACTTTATGGTTCCCTGCTCCACGTGGTCTTTGAGGAAGTGCCACTTCAGACCGATGTGCTTAGTCTTCTCGCTGACCAACGCATTCTGGGAGTATGCAATGGCGCTTTGGTTGTCCTCCCAGATGGTGGTGGTTTCGGTGATGGGGGAGTTGAGGATTTCCCCCATGAGTTGTCGGAGGTGGAGTCCCTCCGTGGTGGCGTCAGCCGCAGAGTAGTACTCGGCTTCACACGTGAATTGAGCCACACAAGTATGTTGTTTGGACTTGTAACTGATTGGCCCGCGTCCGAGGGTGAAGTGATAGCCGGAGCGAGACTTGCGGGTGCTGCAGTCGTTGGCCCAGTCAGCGTCGGCAAAGCCTTTGAGTTGGAGGTTGTGGTCCAGGCCCCCCCCCAACGTCAGGCGCATGTCGATGGTGCCATGAAGGTAGCGGAGGACCTTTTTCACAGCTTGCAAGTGTGCCTCCGTGGGTGAGGCTTGGGCGGAGCCGAGGATGCTCAACGCCGTGGAGACATCGGGGCGCGTGCAGACGGCTGCGTACAGGAGGCTGCCCAAGAGGCATGGACGTCCTTGGCCACCCCGGTGAGAGAGGGCGAGTTCATGTGCGCGAGGCCGGCGAGAAAGCCCGGGTCCATCGGAAGTGACGACGGCTTAGAGTCGGACATGCCGTACTTGGCGAGTATGTCGCGCAGGTACTTGGATTGGTCCGGCGAGATTGTGCGCGTGGAGCGATCGCGGGTAATGTGCATGCCGAGGAGTTGGGAGAGGTCGCCTAGGTCCTTGATTTTGAACCGTGCTCCGAGGTGAGCTTTGAACGATGCGAGCCAAGTGGCATCACTGCATGCCGCGGGAATGTCATCGACGTACATGGCGATCATGGCGAAAACGTGGCCGGTGCGGTAGATGTATATGCACGGGTCGGAGACGCATTGTTGCCATCCATGGTCGACGAGCCATGCACGAAGTAGCATGTTGAACTCGCGGGGGGACTGTTTAAGGCCGTAGAAGCAGCGCTTGAGATGACAAACTTTGGACGTGCCATCGTTGAAGCCTAGGGGCTGGCGGATGTACACGTCTTCATGGATGGGAGCGTAGAGAAACGTTGTGTCGATGTCAAGCTGGCATAGGTCAAGGTCACGGGCGGCTGCGACGGTTAGGAAGAGACGCAGGCTGGCCATGCGGATGACTGGGGAGAAGGTCTCTATGTAGTCCAGTCCAGCACGTTGGCGCACGCCTTGGCGACGAACCACGCTTTGAAGCGGAAGACGTCGCCGGCTGTACCCGACTTGACTTTGAAGATCCACATGTTGTTATCGACCATGCGGCCTGGGCGGAGGTCCGCAAGTTCCCACGTGCCGTTGCTGATGAGGGAGGAATACTCCTGCTGCATAGTTGCTTGCCACTGGGGGGCTTGGGCGCTGTCCAGCGCAGCCCGGTAGGATTTTGGTTCCACACACTCCCGGGCGGAGAGGAGGGCGACGGCAGTAGGGGACGTGCCGGCAGGTGTGTGTGGGGGGCCCGTGATAAGGTCGGGGGCGTGAGGGTGCTCAAATATGTCCTCTTGAGCTTTGCCTTGTTCAGGATCACAACACGCCGTCACGAGGGTCGGGGGGTAGTCGGACAAGTGGACAACCATATTGCCGTATCGAATGGGGTGTGAGCGGAGCCGAATATGGCGAGGGGCTGCGGGGGGGGGTAGGGGTGTGGGTAATGTGATGTCAATGGGGTGGGATAAGGGTGAGGCTGCGGGTACGTCTGCCGAAGAGTCGGTGATGACCGAGTCGACGGAGGGTTGTGTGTCGAAGCCTGGGGTGTCTTCCTGAAAGACAACATGAACGGAAGTGGTGAGGCGACGCGTTTCCGGGTTGTAGACACGGTACCCGTGTGCGTCAGGGGGATAGCCCACCATGACGCCGCGAAATCCTTTTTCACTGAGTTTCCGACGTTGTTTGTCGGGGACCTTGGCGAAAACGGCGCAGCCGAAGACGCGGAACTTGAATGTGTCGGGCACCGACGACGTAAGGAATGTGAGGGGGACGCCACCATTGGGTCCGACCGAGCGACTGTACGTGCGGTTGCGAAGGTACACAACAGTGCTGACAGCGCACGACAACATGGAGTTGGGAACGGCCATGTTGTGGAGCATCGCCGATGCATTGTCCCGGATAGTGCGCCAAGGACGTTCGGCTCTGCCGAGCATGTGGTGGGCGTATGGGGCAGAGAACAGGACCCCGACGCCGAGGTGTGCGCACATCCGGCGAGTGACAGCAGCTTCAAACACATAGTCAGAGTCAAACTTGAGGACCGGTGCGAACGCGCCCGACTGGGAGTGATGGCGGGCATGCAAGTGTTTGATGTCCAAGAGGATGGTTTCCAACTCCGAACATGCGTCGTCTTTAGAATTAAGGAACCGCACCCACATATAGTTGGTGTGGTGGTCGATGACGAGCAAGCAGTAGCGGAGGCCATGTGGGGAGGGGACATTGACTGGTCCCCATAGATCAGCGGAGAGGTTGAGGAGGGGGCGGGATGGCTTCGCGCAAGCGGCTGTGTTGCGCGGTGCAGCTGTGACTTTGTGGAGTAAGCAAGAGTCGCAAGAAACTTTTTTTACAATGCTAGCTAACACATGGCTTGTCGGGACACCGTGAGTATGCTGGGCCCGAAGGCTTTGCATGTTTAGGTGGCCAAACCGACGGTGCCACAGGACGGGATCACACTGGGCAGTAAGGGTAACCCGAGGTGAGGGGTCAGGTGCCGCCGTTGCGGATGTGCTTGAAGGGAGGTCCGGCTGGTGGGGAAGGAGGTAGAGACCGTTTCCGGACGGTTCTAGCACACCCATGCATGTGGGTACCAAAAGCAGACCAATGTCGGAGCTGGAGGGGAAGACGAATTCACATCCGCTATGAGTTTGCATCCAGCTGACACTAAGAAGTCTGCCGATACGCTGAGCGGAGCGAGATGATAGGTCGGGGGTGTAGAGTGCATACATCGTGCGGTGAATGAGTTGGCCAGAGGCAAGTCGGACAGAAATCCGCACTGGGACACTGCCCTTAACGTCAACGCCGACACCGCCCACGCGAGAGGGAGCGGAGGGGGGTGTGAACTTTACGAAGTCATCTCGGAACCCGGTGAGGTTAATCGAGCAGGCGGAATCAACGACCCAAAACTGTGATAGGTTACGACTTGGGGCGAGAGAAGAGGAGAATGCCACAGAGCTGAAAGGGACACTCACCTCGTCGTCATCGTAGTCATTAGCGCAGTCCTCGAGGGTGGGTAAGCTGTCGGTGTCATCGGCGGGGGCGTCGTCGGCAGGGACGTCGCTCAGCAGAGCAGCGTGAGCAGAGGTGGTGCCACCGGCGGCGCCGTACTTATGGACGGTCATCTTACGCTTGGCGAGGTTCCACTTAAGGATAGCGTCATCCGTGACAGTGCAGGCTGACATGAGATGGTTGAGGCTGCCACAAACGCCACACTTGTTGGGTCGACTGCAGCGAGGATTACGGTGTGGTTGGCCTCGACCGCTATGCGAGCCGCGGCCCGCAGCGACGAACGCGGAGAAGGGAGGGGGTGATGCGGCCGGAGCGGGTGTGTCCGGGGCAGGGTCGTCGTCCATGTTGTGCGCGAGGTGGAGGATGCTGGCCATCACTTCATCAGCCGACATGAGGTAGTCTGTGTCAAAACCGTTGATGACGCATTGTTTCGCTTGACCGTGTGGGCCGCTGCTGGAAATACCGCGCAGCATGAGGAGACCGAGGTTGTGGGGTCGGACGGCAGCGGACCCATCAACCATTTGGCACGTCTCGTTGTAGTCGTCAAAGGTCTGGCGCATGGAGTGGACATAGTCACTGTGTGACTGACCATGGCGCTGTTTGACCATCAGGTTTTCCCGGAGGGACAGGGAGCGAGCAAAAGACCGACAGTCGAGGCATTCACACAGGATGCCCCACGCGGCAGCGGCGCAGTCAGGGCGGGCCGGAGAAACGCATTTCATCGCCTGGTCAGCGCGCTGACTCGCGTTGGCTGCATGGAGGAGCAGCGTGTAGGCGTAGTGTTGTGCGGATTAATCGAGCCAAACGCCGGAGTCACGGATGGCCAGCTGCGGGATGAGATATGCGGCCTTGATGGAGAGGAAATCAAGGAAGGTCCTCTTCCATTGCTTAAAGTCCGTGGTCGGGCCCATGACGGGGACCGACATCTTAATGGACCGGCTGAGGGCGTCCTTGTCGAAGCCGGGGGCTTCGTGTGCCGCTCGGCCGATGACTACCGGGTCAATGGTGGGGCGACGACTGCCACGGGTGGTGTGGTCGCCACGCTAGGCTGGGGGAGAATGCCGTCCATGGAAGGGAGGAGGTGGACCACCCGGAAAGGGAGAGCGGCCGGCCATGGTATGCGGCGGGCCGTACGGGTGCGGGTGGCCACGGGAGGGGGGGACGAGGTGAGAGCGCGCCTCCGGGATATCCAACGGGGGGGCATATCCAACGGGGGGGCATGGGGGGGGTGGTGGGAGGTGTTCAACCTGGAGCTCGTGACGCGAGGGCTCGCGGTGCGCATCGGGACGCGAGGGCTCGCGGTGCGCATCGGGACGGCGCTGTGCGACGGTGGGGTCGCCAACAAGAGTTGCAGCGGTAGCAACAGCGAAGGCCGTTTGTGCGTCCGGTGGGGCGAAGCCAGGCTGGGGATTCTCAAGCAGGGGGAGGGTGTGCACGTCGTGGCCGTCCCGAAAGGGTTCGAGCTGCGCATCGTGGCGGCGCTGAGCGACAGGGGTGTCCGGATTAGCAACCGCAGCAGCAACAGCGGCAACGTCGGCCGACTGCGAGTCGAGGCGAGCGTTAATGAGCGCCATTTGCGCAAGGACTAGCGCGAGAGTATCCGGGGTGGGATCGAGAGTGCTCAGTTGAGAGCCTAGGTCAGGGGAATCTGGAGGCGAAACAAGCGGAGAGTCGGCAGAGCGAGTTTTCGGCGCCATTTCGACAAAGGGCGAAAAAGAAAAAGCAGAATTAAAAACAGGCAGCGGTAAAAACAGCGGACTCGTGCCTAACAGTGGTTTCAGAGAGACGGCTTGATGCCCCCCGACCCCTCGGCATGTAGCCCCGGGGTGTCTCAAAGCACCTTTTTTGTATCCTCCACCCAGTGTGGGGCACAAGTCGAGGCCAAGGCCATGACAAGTGGAGCGCTGCGCTAGCGGCTGAGTCGCTAAGATAATATAAAAATAAAAAGATAATAAGCTAGGGCTGTCGTGCAACCTGTGGATGCGAATTCACCCGATAGTGCGCCCCCGCTTTCTCCAGCTTGGACATGTGTGCACCCCGTCCACACACGACGAGTGCGTCGGTGTGGGTGGCTGGCTATCGCCGTCGAGTAGCTGACTTAAGAGGGGTGGTGGCGGGTTTTAAATCGCAGTTGATACTGGCGATACCGCCGACTACAAGGTGAAAGTACTAGGTGTCTATAGAAACTTGCCTTCTGCGGGAGAGCTATCGATCGCGGCTCGCCGAACCAGGTTGTCGCGCGTGAGTAACTTGAGGCGGGGGCCCATAACCTATTATACCATGCAAACACGGTTAGTGTGGAAGATAACTCACGCAAACGTAGTTACAGTCACAGTCACGCAAACAAGACAACCAGCCTGCATGCGTGGTGTCGGGACAACATAAGTGAGAGAGTTGTAGCCTAGCGATAGCTATGTACCGAGTCAAACAGTTTATCGGTATGTCCGATCTAGACATGTACTGATCATATCTAGAGTAGCTTACAATAGCTATCTGCAACTAATACGTATACGGTATTACTTACAACAAACCACCGTAATCCAACCTCCCCAAAGGGCGCTCGGGGGTTCTACTCCCCCCCGGGGAGTGTTCGAGACGAGGTGATGGCGGCGTGCAATTAGGCCGCTTCTAATTTTCGAGAGGCGGTGGGAGGATTTCGGGCAAGCGTCGTAGGCCGGACTGGCTCGCGTTTTTATTTTCCTCAATATATTTGTGGTGATGGCTCGAAGGAGGTGGCGCATGTGTGCTTGGCACTGTTGTTTGATGGCGGTAGGGGTGAGATAGTCGGTCGTATTTAAGAGGGTCTGGGCTAGGGGGAGGGGGCCGCTATTATTACTACATCGGCGAAGTTTTTTGATGTGTTTGCGTGTTTTCTTAGTTAGCCAAGTGGGGGTGACGGACGTGTCAGGTGGACGGGGTTTCTTCGGGGGGAGGAGGGGCCATATGGTGGCTGCGTGGTCCATGTGGTGGGAGAGGAGCGTGGTGAATTGCGAGGCGAGGGTGTCGAGGGTGTCGGGGGAGGCCTTAGACGGGGGTGTATTGAGTATGGCTGCATGGAGGGTGGCCGTTTGGTTAATGAAGTCGGGTGTGCTGTTTTGGTACGCTTTTATGTGGTCGGATGTGAGGGGAAGTTTGAAGATGAGCTTGCGGGTGGTGTGGTGTGTGTGGGGGTGGGCATGGGGTGGGGGGGGGATGGGCCATGAGAGAGGAGGGGGCAAGAATGACGAGGTGGATGGCTGAGTGGTCGGTGAAGTGTGAGGGGGAGGGGGAGACCGAGCAAGCGGACGGTGAGAGGTCGAGAGGAGAGGGAGGTGAGGTGAGCCATTGGTCAAGGCAACCGCCGTTGCGGGGGAAGGTAGGGATGGGGGGTGTAGGGGAAGGAGGTGGGATTTGAGTAGTGAGGTGAGGGCGGGGTTACCAATACCTTGTGTGGTGGTCGACTGGAAGTCCGCTCCCCAAAGGACGCGGTGGTTCGGGTGGTCGTCGGCCAGGCGGAGGCCCCACGCTGCAACTTCAGCGTATAAGCGTGTCAGCTGGGGGTTGTGGGGTTGGGGCATGTAGGCGCCGAGGAGGAGGTAGGGGGTGCCTGAGTGTGGGACGAGGGTTAGGCCAACGATGTGGGGGATGAGGTGGGAGGGTGGGGTTAGGACAGTGGCGGATTGGAACGAGGCTAGGCGGACTGCGAAGAGGACGCTTGCATTGGGTAGGGGCACATGTGGGTAGTATGGTCTAGAGCATTTGAGGAGGTATTGGGGGAGGGCGATACGCCAGCGGGATTTGTGGGTGGCGTGGTTGTTTTGGTGAGGATGAGGACGTCCGGGTGGTGTGTGGTTGTGAGGTGTTCGACGTCCAGAATGGAGGTGTGGAGGCCGCGGGTGTTGAGGTTCATGAGGTGGAGTGGTTGGGCTATGTGGTTCGGGAGGATTGGGGGGGGGGGTTGGGAGGGTCGGAAGGGTCGATGGGGGGGCGGGTGACTGGAGGTGCCAGGGCCCAGGGGGGGAGGTGGGAGGGAGGGAGGGAAGGGCAAGGGGGCATGGGAGGGGCGGGGTGGGTGGTGGGGGAAGGGCGGGTAGTGGGAGTGGAGGGGTGGAGGGGGGTGAAGGGGGGTGGAGGGCGGTGAGCAATTGGGAGCGCCCGACCGGGAGGGGAGTGGAGCGGAAGGTGTTGTGCCACATGAGTGAGTGTAGGGAGTAGACAGTGGTACGGGGGTCGAAGTAAGGGGGGTTGTAAGTGTGGTCGGGGGGAGTTGTGGTGATGTAGTAAGTATGTAATAGGGCGTGGGTTCCGCACGACCATGCGTGGGACGTGTCATTTTGGCGAGGGGGGTTAAGTAAGCGTAGATCGCCTACGAGCGGGGGGAGGGGGAAGAGTTCCATGAGGCTAGAAGATCGAGAGAGCGAGTGATGAGGTTGGGAGGGGGGTGGAGGGAGTCAATCCAGGTATCCGAGGAGTGGGTTAAGTGAAAGAGACCGAAGTGGAAGTGTTGCCATGTGAGGACGATAAGGGGGTGGTTAGGCGTGCCAAGGTGAGGGGGGGAGCCTCTGTTAGAGAGGTTAGTCCATTGGCTAGGGTAGAACGAATTGTGGTGGAAGTTATCAACTTCGTTATTGGTGGTGATGGTATAGGAGACAGAGGCGGCGCCCGCCGGCGGCGCAGCGGCGGCGGCCCCGGAGGGGGGTGCGCTCGCAGGCCCGTCGGCATCCCCTCACCTCCCCGTGGTGGGCGCTGGAAACCCCGTAGCCGTGCCAGGCCTGGCACGGTAGGGGGCTAAGAGGGCCGACAGCTCGATCCGTAGGATCAGCAGCTGTCGGGAAAGCCATGTACAGAGGACTTTTGAAAAAATAATTTCTGTGCACTACCGGCGCCAAGATCTCCCGCTCGGCCCGTCCGATATGTTTTTTCGCGTACAGATACTCCTAGATACAGGCTTACTTTAGGGGTGGGGCCTGTACTACGGCAGCGTTTGATGGCGAGGAGGGTACGGCCGGATCAGCGGTGGGAGGCGGGTGTTGGAGCTGGTGGTGGCCAGTCGGGAAGTAGCGCCAGGAAAGGGCGCTCGCTAGCCGTCGACCATCCCTGTGCCGGTCGAACCTTGCCGAGGGGTGAGGCAAGACATTGCACAGGCCGGTGGCTAGTCGCAGACGCAGGAGCGGCTATATGAGGCGGCGGCGATCCTCAGAATCAGCCGCCGCCGGAAAGCCATGTACGGAGGGCTTTTTCGGATACTAAAAAAGACAATGTCCGTACCCGGCGTCGAGCTAGTTGGGGAGCAGCACCAGGGTAGGGCGCTCACTAGCGCGCCGCTACGTCGTCCAGCGTCATCTCCCGGGGGGAGGAGTTAGCTTGGACGGCAAGGAGGACGGTCGCGACGGGAGGAGCGACACGATCTGGCGGCGACGACCCTTTGGGTCGGCGCCGCCGGAAAACCCGGCACGGAGGGTTTTGTTTAATTCCGGGCGCCCGCGGCCCGCCGGATCCGGCTACGGTGACCTGGCCCCCCCGCCTCTTCGACACCCACTACCCCGATAGACCTTCATACTCCTAGGGGTCCTTGAGCGTGGGCCTGGGTGAGCGCGGAGGCCCCCGCTCAAGGAAAGGCTGCTCGGTGGACGCGCGATCAGAGGGGGGAGGGTACGGCCACAAGCCGGAAAACCGACAGGTACCCGGGTACCAGACAGAGAAAAAACCGGGGAAATGAGCGGGGAAAATTCAGGCGCGGAGGCAGGAGCGCTAGTTTTTTCTATGTCTGTGTGTCTCGGTCCCCCCCACCTGCCCTCGAGGTGATGGGGGCCCCGACACGGAGGACCGCCGCGTCGGTGGACGCGGCAAGACCTTGGGGCGGGGTTTACGGGATGGAGCGGCGGGATCGACGAGCGACCGCGCGAGGAGGGGTTTTTTGCCAGCCTTTCCCCTCCTACCTTCGGCAAGACCGAAGTCACGCGGGAGCTAGATTAGGCTGGCCCGTCGTCCCTCCCGAACGCCGACCGGCCTAGGCCGGTCGACACCCCGGTTCGGCGGGAGCGGGCTGTGCATCGTGAAGGTCGAGCAGCAGTTTCGTTTTGCATTTCTAGACAAGTGGATTTATTTTTAGATCTGTTTTTCTTGATTACAAAATTATTACGCTCTTACTGCTTAGGTGGGGGGACTGTGGCAATTACTGCGGTTGCTTACACTTATATAATTCCCGAGGAACGTCGACACACATTGCAGATAGGTGTGTCGATAAGAAATGTACCTGGTCGGAGAGACCCGGGCCCAACTTGCTAATAAATCCTGTATGGCGAAGTAGAGTGGCCCGTGAGACAGCAGCCGGTCCAGTTTGCCGGGACATGTTGTGAACAATTTCAATTTCAATTTCAGGCAGAGGCGGTGGAGTGGACTTTAGCGAGTGAGTTAGCGATGCGGTATAGGTTCGAGAGGTCTTGGTATTGTCCCCATTGGAAAGAGAGCACCGCGGATGAGTCAAGGTTGCCAATGGGGGTGGGTAGGCCATGTTCGAGATTTAAGTCAATTAGGTAGTTGTGTAATTTGATGCTGCATGTGTGTGAGTTAAAGTTGGCTGGGAGGAAGGACCGAAGCGAGGTGGTTACATTATGGTTGCGGATGTCGGGCTTGTGGGCAGGGGGGGGGGGGGGGGGGGGTCGTGGGGTCTAACCTCTGGGCCGTGAGGCCCGTCCTTTGGGGAGTTAGGGATGGGGTTCGGCCGTGTTGGCCGGGGGTGACCTGCGGGGGATGGTTGGGCTGCCGGAGGGGAGCGGGGCGGAAGAGGGGGTGCAGGTCTGTCCTAGGTCGCCATCGAGCAGGTCCTCGGGGTCTTCAAGGGTGTAGTCATCGTCGTTCCGGGAGTCGGAGGGAAGGGGGACGAGGGTGGGGTGGAGGGAAGGGGGGGATTCAAGGGGGGATATGAGGGGGAAATGAAATGAAATGAAATTGTTTACAACATGTACCGTATGCGCCGGTTTTTCACCAAAAAGCCGGATGCGTCGGCTGCTGTCTCTGGGCCCTCCCAACTACGTCAAACAGGGAACTTACAAGTCAGGGCTAGACCGTGAACCTCCTGTGTCCAACCTCTCCAAGTGTGGTCGGGGGTTTTACTCCCCCCCGGGGAGGGTCTGGAGTGGTTTAAAGGTGGTGTGTAAGAAGGGGCATGAGGTAGGTCTTTATGCGGATGCTTGGCGAGTGGTCTTGCGTGATTTGGTGCGGTAGACGAGGAGGAGATAGTGCAGCCATTGGACGGTGTGTGTATGGAGGGTGGAAAGGATGCGAGACGTGTCTAGGCGAGTTTTGGTGATGAGTTTGTCCGGAGGGTCGGTGCGGAGGGTGAGTAGGGAGGTGAGACTTTCGATGGTGGATGAGTGCGGTGTGCCCGTGCGGCTCATGACTATGGGTAGGATGTCGACTTCGGTACCCGGCCAATGGTTGCGGATGGCGTTTGCGAGGGGTGTGTATTTGTTCCTAATCAGGCGGGTTGTGTGTGAGAGGTTGTGGTCGGTGCAGTATTTCCATTCTCCTATCTGAATTTTTTTGATAGACGAGTATCTACGGCGGCCGTTGTTGTGGCCAACGAAGCGGGGTTCGAGGAGGCGTATGAAATCGGGTTTATGTGCCGGGGGACGCAGCTCAGGCGGGAGGATGTCGGAGGGGAGTATAGCGGGACAAGAGGTTAGGGAGTCGGTCGAGAGACCTTCGTCAGCATCAACAAGGCGGGTAGGCATGTGGGAGGGGTGTGGGGGATGGCAGTCAAGAGGGGTGTATGAGGTGGTGGGGTGGGGGAAAGACTTGATGGGTTTGTTACCGAAGTCTGCAGTGATAGTTTCCCATCGACCTCCATTGTGGCGTTCGAGGAGAGACATGAGGAGTTGTAGCGCGCTGTTGTGTCGGTCCTGTCTCAGGCCAGACATGGATGGGCAGTTACCGGCCATGTGGCCGTTGCTGGTGAATTGGCCACACTGTATCTGGCGGGTGACCATCAGCGACCTGGTTAGCGAGTGTGTCTGCTAGTTCGTTGCCGGGTGAGTGGTTGTGTGCTTTAATTTTACCTAGATGTGTGCGGATGCCTGCGTCGCATCGGGTTTTGAGGGTGTGTGTGATGGAGAGGAGTGTGTCTCGGTGGATGTTGTGCCTATAAGCGGAGGGGCAGTTAAGGTAACCTTGTATGAGGCGGAGGGAGCACGCACTGTCAGTAAGGAGGTGGGTATGTCCTAGTTGGAGGCCTATGGCGATACCAGCTAGTTCGGCTCGATTAATGGTATGGGAGGGGGGGGTAGAGGTCACCAGGATTCTGATGTTGGTGCCCGAGGCGGGGTGGGTAGCTGCTGCTCCAAGAGGGGAGTTGCCTCCTTTTTTCGAGCCGTCTGTGTATACGAAGTCCTGCGAGTTCCAAGCAAGGATTCCTCTGGTCGGGAAGTATGTTAGTCTTGTTCGTTCTTGTAGGGGGTGGGTAAGGGGGTGGGTGGGGTTTGGGGGGAGATGGTATATGCCTGCGGAGTGAGGGGAGTAGGGGGTGGTGAGGTGTGGCGGTGGGATGTTGATGATGGGGTTTGGGAGGTGTGTGTCGTAGATAGATTCTAGGGTGTTGTGGAGTGCGGTCATGGCTGTGCGTGAGGGAAGGTTGTGGAGTGCGAGTGAGTTAGCGACGAGGTAGATGTCTACCATCCAGCGTGTGCCGAAAGGGGTGGGGGTGGGATGGCCGGTGTGTTGGTCGGGGGGTAGGAAGGTGTTCGCGTCGTTGGGGAGGGTGTATAGGTGATGTGTGTAGGGGGAGTTGATGTATTTAGAGTGGCGGTATGGTGTGTGTTCCCATCGGGGGAGAATGAGGATGGTAGCGCTGGGGGTGTGTGTGTTTGTGAGATGTGCGCTGGTGATTGCATGTTCCATGGCACGGCGCATGCATTCGTGGTCGTATTCGGGATTTGCGATATTGGTACCCTGCCATGTGTGTGGAGCATTACTGCCGCTGGACGAGAAGACTATGTCTTCTGGGTAAAGCGAGTGGTAGGTGTGTGAGTGGAGTGATTTGTTAAGGGGGTCCGAGTAGAGTTCTGTCTGGATGTGGAATGTGTGCCGTAGAGCGGAGAGGAGGTCCTCTCTAGTGGCCCATCTGTTGCGTGTGGTGGTGGTGGGTGTGGGGGATTGGATTTCCGACCGAGAGCCTAGGCGAGTAAGGAGGCGATATACCTCCTCCTCGAACGTATGTTGCGAGAGGTCGGGGCGAAAGAGTTGGTAGAGATGACGGACGCGGGGGCCGTTAAGGGTGGTGATTGCGCGGCCGTCAGGAGTGCAGAGTATGGTGGTGTCGTGGAGGGATGGGTGTGCGTGGATGGCGAATTTACCGGTAGGGAGCATGTCAAGGTCGGGGTTAATGGGGTCGTGGTTGAATGTGATTAGGGGGTGTGACCACGGAGGAGGTCCGGGTTCTGGCAGGATGGGTGTGGTGGATGGGACAAAGCCAGAGTTAAATGCTGTGAGGGCGGTGGGGCCGGAGGGGGTCTCACTAATGGTGTCGTGAAGTTGAAGGCATGGGGCCCATTGGACCTCGTGGAGACGGGTGAGGTCGTGTTGTTGGCCACTAGCACACCAGTCGCACTGCCATGTGGCAGGACCCTGAGCTGGGCGGCATTGTGAGTGGATTGCAAAGTGCGGGCATGTGGAGCAGGTGGAAGTGGGTTCCAAGTGAAGAGGGTTATGGCATATGGAGCAGTCAGTGGGGGAGGGGGGGGGTAGGGTTACCGATGTGGGGGTGGAAGAGATGAGTTGGAAGCCTTCGTCGAGTTGGAGGTGGATGTCCCATTCCGTGAGGTGTTCCGGGGCCCATTCGACCATGTATTGTGTTTGTCCGTATTCTGTGTCTTTGTGTTTGGATATGATGCGTGTCACGTCGCAAGGGGGGAAGTGGTGGTCTGTGGGGGTGAGGTATTCCGTGTCTATGTGTGTGATGCGGGCTGTGGGGTTGGTAGTGGTGGTGCGGGAGGAGTGGATGTCTGGGGGTGAGAATTCGCGGTAGGCTTGTGTGAGGTGCTACTTTGGTTAGGCTAAGATGGCAACCTTAGACTAATAGTAGAACCTAATCTCTGGATCTAATTATACAGCGTAGAGAGAATTAGTAAGATTGTCTTAGGAACAGGGTTTCTTACAATCTGGGTGTGGCGTGATTCTATTCTGTACCGGTCTCTCACCTCTACCAGTAAGTCCCCGTCTTAAATATCCACACCTCAGGTGTTCTAGAAACAGCCTTAGAACCTGTAGCTTGTGCTGTCTGCTAACTAAACCAAACTATTATTGGTGATACAGATTATCTGAGATTATCTGTACCGTCTATCTAATCTTATCGCACAAGCTCTTAGAACTATCTAGAAAAGAACTATCTAGAAGAGATACTGCTAGTAACTCTGTACTGTCGAGGGAAAATACGGCGATACAGTTGTACTGCCGTGATGACAATAAAAGAGTCACTGAATATCGCTAAGATACAGGTACTATTTAGAGGAAATAAATAATGTCAGATACTAGCACTTAGCTAAATGGCTAGGATATGACACTCTCCCCTCCTTAAGCACCAGCGTCCTCGCTGTGCAGTACTCAGGGTCTTGGTTTCTTGGGGGTTCTTGCAGGCCAGCGATTGCGAAATCTGACAAAGTCAGGGGTGCCAGAAAATTCTCGATAAACATCCGTTCGAAGGAATTCGGAAAAGATGTTTAAGTGGTTGACTCCTCGCATGGGTTCCCAAGTGTCCTCGCTAGGTACGTTGAACGGTGCTGCCCAGCGGACCTTAAACAAAAGTCCCGTGCCATTGGAGTTAAAAGCCACGTCGAGTATTTTATCGACTTCAAATCGCTTCGCATCGTGCACAATCGGAATTGGCTGTGCACTGTTGGCCTGTTCTGGTTCTGAATTCCATTTCTCCAGTAAACTGGCGTGTACAACATCGTGAATCCGTACTCCAGGGGGTAGCTTAAGCCGAAATGCAACCGGGGAAACTTCCTCCGTAATGAGAAACGGTCCAATGTAGCGGTCGCGTAGTTTAGAACATGGCTGTTGTACAAACCGTAGATTTGTCGCCTTGAGCTTAACCTTGTCGCCAACTGTAAAAGGTACTGGTAACCGGTGCCGATTTGCAGCGTCTTGCATGTGTGCTTGGGCTGCTTTGACGCAGTCGTGGGCAAATCTGTGCATCTCGACCAGAATCTTCACTTGCTCCGGTAAAGTACGGCTAGGCTCGTTATCGTCAAATGTAGCCGTTGTTGGAGATGTCGGCTCAAATCCTAGCGTCGCCTTAAATGGAGACATAGTCGTTGACGTAGAAACCGCTGCGTTGATCGCGAACTCCACGTTGGTAAGGTGTTGAACCCAGTCGTCGTGCAAGGGGTGCACATAGCATCGTATGACTTGCTCCCATGTCTGGTTTACTCGCTCAGTTTGGCCATCTGTCTGGGGGTGATAGCTCGTAGAGATATTAAGCTTGGTGCCAACAGCCCTAAATAGGGTTTGCCAGAAGTCGCTCATAAACCGGGGATCTCGATCGGATATTAATTTCCGTGGTAAGCCAAAATGCCGAAAAACAGCGCGGTGCATAACTTTTGCTAATTGTTCCGCTGTAATCGTTTTCGTAATTGGCTCGACAATCGTCCGTTTCGTAAGCATACAGACGAATACCACCACAGCATCATACCCATCGCACTCAGGAAGGTCCGTAATCAGGTCAAGCGATACATGCTCAAAGGGCCTGGTCGGTACCTCATGCGATTGAAGGAGTCCATAAGACTTGTGTCGCGCTGCCTTGTTGCGTTGACAGGTAACACAGCTGCGTACATAGTGTTGTACTGTCCGCTTCATGTTAGGCCACCAAAACGTCCGGGTTACTGCTGCCAATAGTCGAATAATACCAGGGTGTCCCGCGGTCGGTGCGTCGTGTAGTTCGTACAATACTCTTGATCGCAATGTAGAGACGTTCGGAACATACAGTCTTGTCCCGTAGGCGTACAAGAGTCCATTAGATTGACGTACCAGCCAGGTAGGCAGAGATTTCCGGGTAAGCAGATATTTGTCCGAATCATAAGCACTTTTGATTTCCGCATGAAGTCCAGAGTCAGGATGTAACCGGGATTCCAGGGAAAAAATCTGTGCGTGTAACTCGCATTCTGCTTCGTCGTTGGTCCAATCGCGTAATAGTTGCAGCTTCTGTAATGAGTCCTTCAGGTCAGGTCGGCGAGACAGAGCGTCTGCCTGGTTGACTGCTCCCTTCTTGTATACGATGTCCATCTGTCGCTGGTAAGGTGCTAAAACTTGAAGCCATCGCACCTGTCGAGTAGACAAATCGCGCTGCCGAAAGAAGTGTCGCAACGTGTCGTGGTCCGTAATTACTGTAAATCCCGCCGCGCCATCTAAGTAGCAACGGAACTTCAGTAGAGCGTCTCGAACTGCCAGTAGCTCTTGTTCGTGGACAGGATAGTGTACCTCATGCTTGTTCATCTTTCGAGCATGGTACGCAACAGGTTGTAATCCAATACCTTGGTCTTGTAATAGCACAGCTCCTACTGCAAATCCAGAAGCATCTGTGTACAGTGTGTACCTTGCATTAGGAGAAGTGTCAGGAATTACCAGTACTGGTGCACGTACCATCGCGTTTTTAATTTGCTCGAATGCTGACTCGGCTTGAGGAGTCCAGCGAAATTCCGGTGTCTTCTTGGTCAGGTCCGTTAATGGGGTTGCTAGGGTTGCGAATTGGTTGATAAACCTCCGGTAATATCCAGCAAGTCCCAGAAATCCACGTACTTCAGTCACAGATTTCGGTCGGGGCCAATTTTGTACTGCCTCAACCTTGTCGGGGTCCATTCGGATCTGTCCAGCTTCCACCACATGCCCAAGAAAATTGACGCTCGATCGTCCGAAGTAACACTTAGAGAGTTTGATATGCAACTGGTGTCGCTGCAACTCTCGTAACACGAGTCGAATATGCTCGAGGTGTTCGTCGGCCGTCTTACTGTAGATCAACACGTCGTCCAAATATACCACGCAGAACTTGCCAAGATACGGGGCCAAAACTCGATTCATCATCGCTTGGAATCCAGCTGGGGCGTTACAAAGTCCAAAGGGTAGAACGCAGTACTCGAACAGTCCGTAATGAGTTCGGAATGCTGTCTTATGTATGTCGCGCTCTTTGACTCGAACTTGATGATAGCCTTTATACAGGTCCAGCGTGCTGAAATAGTGAGCCCCATATAGCGAGTCGAGTAACTCATCAATCCGGGGTAACGGTGTTCGGTCTTTCCTCGTGAGGTCGTTGAGTTTCCGGTAGTCTACGCACATACGCATGGTACCATCCTTCTTGCGTACAAATAAAATCGGGGCACCATACGGAGATTTAGACGGACGAATCCAGCCTTTTGCGAGTAAGTCTTGCAACTGTACTTGAACCTCCCGGAGTTCTGCTGGTGACATACGGTACGTTCGCTCCTTAGGTGGTTCATCGCACTCCAAATTAATTTCAAAGTCGCACTCGCGAGTTGGCGGTAGACCGTCAGGCTCCTTGATAATGTCCGTAAACTCATTCAGGGAATCTCGTAACGAAGTCGTCCACTCAGGTTGTTGATCAGTGTTGATGTCGTCGACCGCGTCCTGTACTTCTCGTAGTCCAATCACGAAGAGGTCTGCTGGTTGTTGTCTAAGCAGCTTTGCCATCGCATCCGCCTCCAAGTGATGTACTGTCACAGGTACGGTGTACTCGTCGCCAGACACCATAGCTTCGCCAGTTTTACGGTCGCGAATCGTTTTAGTAGACCAATCTATATCCGGGTTGACGGCTTGTAACCAAGGTTGACCGAGGATGATGTCGAATTTATCCAGTTCTGTCGT
Organism: Tetraselmis chui; assembly: GCA_026401115.1. NCBI lineage: Eukaryota > Viridiplantae > Chlorophyta > Chlorodendrophyceae > Chlorodendrales > Chlorodendraceae > Tetraselmis > Tetraselmis chui. The sequence goes on along the minus strand of JAPMLY010003024.1, from coordinate 5,411 downwards.
AATTGCGTCCAGACGTATGTCTAGGGTCCCTACTGTGAGTACTTCATTCCGTAGTCGCTGGCGAGTCGTAGTTGTACTACCATCTGCCAATTTTATCCGGTATTTCTCTCCAGTAACCGTCGGAATGTGATGCTCCCGTACCCACTCAGCCTTGCAGAAATTTTCCGAAGCGCCAGAGTCAACCAAAATACGGCATCGATGTCCGCGTAAGGTGCCTCCCAACACTAACAGACTTGTTCCAGACTGGGTTGTGGATACATGTAGCGTCGCAGGAACACTGTCTTCTAGTCGGACGTTCTTGTTCATCCACCCGTCAATCGGTTTCCCAAAAGTCTCGTAACGAAGAGGGAACTGCTGTTCTCCACAGACTAGATAACCCGTACGCCGTGCCGAAATTAATTCCTTCCAGGTAGCCCATACTGCCCGAGAAGTTGACGTAGCGTCCGGTATCGATCCGGGTCGAACGCGAGCGATATACACGTAGCGCTTATTCTGTCCGGAAGACTCCGTCCCTAAAAGGCGTAAATTTGTTTCGCTCACCTTTAATCCAGTTGTCTCCGTAAGAGCTCGCACTGCTGTGTATTCCGGGGTCGCGTCTTCAATCTCCTGTTTGCCACCAGGAAACCAGACCATGCCAGTGTCCTCTTTCGCTAGTAACACTCGTCGGCCATCGGTAACAAGAGTCGTCGAGTGAGTCCAGTAGGTCTTCGGGGGATTCTGTAGGTTCTGAGGCAGAAATCGAACTCGATCGGTGTCGTCGACGTAGACTTGCGTCGTCCATCTTGTCGGTCCAACATCTTGCCTTCTTCCTTCTATTCCATCGTTCGTGGGGCAGGTAAACACATGTTCTTTCGCCGCCAGCTCGTCGACAAGTCGGAAATTTCGCAGCAGCTTGAACCATGGTTTTGCCCTCCATTTTGGAACCACTATAACCGCTCTCAGATGGGGATGAAGCAGTTTACTCCGCAAATAATGGCCCAAAAAATCTTCTAATTCATTAAATGGCGCATTTAGCCAAATTCTCCGGTACTTCTGTAAATCTCTCTCCTGAAATGGGCGCGCCGGACAGCAAAAATCCTCCGCCACTTGAGAATTAAGGCCGTCATTATCGCTAGCTCCATCTAAGTCGAAAGGTCCGTAGGTCTGAGAGTACTTCAGGAAATACTCCCTATTCATCATCCAGTCGCTAAAGTCCTTGCTCCTAAAGACTGGCCTCAATGTCGTTTGAGGTAACGGGTCTCGTACTTCTTCTGTTCTGGTCTCTTCCTGAGTCGCTGTAGGAGACGAAACCTCATCCTGCAGCTTGCCGCGAGCTGCCGACTCAGGTCTCACTTTCCCGGCCGGGATTTCCTCGTTCTGTCATTCTTCTTGTTCTTTCTGTCTGGGCAGTCGATAGCGATGTGTCCCTTCTTGTGGCAAATGAAGCACTTGCCCTCCTTCTTAAATCTGTCGACCTCCTCTTGAGTGAGGCGTCTAATCTCGTACAGCTCCCGCGGCTTTTCTTCGGTCGCGCCATGCGAATCTTCCTCCAACTCACTGTCGATCTCCTCCGCTGCCTCTGAAAAGTCGCTGTCTTCTTCGATGGCGTTCAGTCGGCCTGTCGAGCGTTGGGTCGTCTCAATCTTGGTCTCCGCTGCCTCCGCTCGCAGAGCTGCTTGAATCGCCTCGTGTAGGGTCTTAGGGTTTTTCAGGGCAACTTCCTTATGAATCGAGGGTCTCAAACCGCGCTGGAAATCATGTACGTTATCTTCTTCGTGACGGTGAGGAAGCTCCAATAATTGTTCTCGAAAATAGTTCGCGTACTTCAGGACCGTGGTTTTCTGTCTCGCTTTGTCCAAATTCAATCTCGCTTGTTCCGCCGGTGTTCTTCCGCAGAATTCCTGAATTAAGGATTTCTCCATCTCAGAAACTCCGGAAAATCCTCCACCGACTTCATCTCCAGTCTGCGCAACTTGGGAGTACCACCACTTCGATAGTGGTCCTTCCAGAAAGCCAGATACCCAGTACACTCCTCTTTGCTCTTCAGGGTTAACGCTGTGATACCGTAGATACCCTCGTGCATGTCGGAACCAGTTTCTCAGCTCGTCGATGTTAGTCGTAGCGATGCTCTTGATCTTGGCTGGTTTGACATCGTTCGGCATCATGCTTGGCATCTCTCGCGTCCTCTCCGATCTCAATTGTTCTCCTCGAAGAAAATTCTCCGTTTCTCGGCTTCTGTTCACTCGTCCTTCAAAATGCCTGAAACCGTTGTCGACGTGGTCACGCAGTTGAGATAGCTCAGTCGAAAAAGTGTCAACTCGGTTACTTAGTCGTTGTAGCATCTCGGTGACGTGTACCGACATAGGCTCCATCGTGGGACTCGATCCTTCTCGCACTGTCTGTCTTCTACCATCTGTCGACGTCGGCTGTGTCGGCCCAGAAGGCGCCCCCTCTGGTCGACCATCAACTTCCTCTGGTAGTCTCTCTCCTGCTCGGTTAGACATCTTCGTCTCGTCTAGCTGTTCTGAGGCTCCGAAACCACGTGTGAGGTGCTACTTTGGTTAGGCTAAGATGGCAACCTTAGACTAATAGTAGAACCTAATCTCTGGATCTAATTATACAGCGTAGAGAGAATTAGTAAGATTGTCTTAGGAACAGGGTTTCTTACAATCTGGGTGTGGCGTGATTCTATTCTGTACCGGTCTCTCACCTCTACCAGTAAGTCCCCGTCTTAAATATCCACACCTCAGGTGTTCTAGAAACAGCCTTAGAACCTGTAGCTTGTGCTGTCTGCTAACTAAACCAAACTATTATTGGTGATACAGATTATCTGAGATTATCTGTACCGTCTATCTAATCTTATCGCACAAGCTCTTAGAACTATCTAGAAAAGAACTATCTAGAAGAGATACTGCTAGTAACTCTGTACTGTCGAGTACAGTTGTACTGCCGTGATGACAATAAAAGAGTCACTGAATATCGCTAAGATACAGGTACTATTTAGAGGAAATAAATAATGTCAGATACTAGCACTTAGCTAAATGGCTAGGATATGACAGCTTGTTTGTAATGGAGTGGGTCGGTAATGTGCGTGGCTCTGTCTCTGAGTGATGTACGGAGTTTTGCGTCTTGTCTGGTGAAGTGGGTGCGGATAGTGGTGGCAATGGGGTTGGTGAGGGAAAGGGGAGGGATGTTGTGAAATAAGGTGCCGGCATCACGTTGGGCACGCACAAGGCATCTGAGCGTGGGGAAGGATAGGTTGCCTGACATTATGGATTCAATGGGCCAGTGGGAGTATGTGGTGGAGATTTTGTGTATGTGGGCTCTGGCCATTTGGCCCCTGTATCCGGGGGAGTTCAGGGTTTTGTGGAGGTGGCAGACTGTGAGTTGTGCGGCATGGGCTTTGAGGGAGGGGAGGCCGTAGCCGAGGTCGGAGGTGGGTCGGTGAAGGGCGGTGCGGGGGAGGCTGCGTACCGAGGAGACGGCTGAGCGGAGGGCGCGGCAGATTTGACCTTCAAGGGTGTCCAGTTGGGAGTCGCTGAAGAGTCCAAGTTGAAGGGTAAAATGTTTGCCGAGTAGGAGGCCACGGATGACGCGTATCCTGCGAGATTGGGTTAGTAGGGAGGTGGAAAGGGCGTCGATGAGGGAGGTAGTGGTGCGTTTGAGTTCATGCCAGTGTTTGGTGAAGGTGAGGGAGGTGTTAAGTTCGACCCCGAGGACTCGGTATGTGTCCGAGGGGCCAATGGAGGGAATGGGCGAGGGTGTGGAGTTGATGGTTAGGAACTGCGATTGGAGGTGGGATGTGAGGAGGGTGGTGTTGGCAAGGGAGAGGGCGTTACCCAAACGCCAAAGGGCTCCGGTGATACAACATTTTTGGATGTTGACGGTCATACCTGTGTAGGCGCTGAAGAGGGAGAGTTTCTTTAGTTGGATGGCCATGTTGGGGGTCGAGCCCGTGGCTATGCTGAGGTCGTCGGCGAATCCGTGTCCGGGGTATGTGGCTGTGGGTTCTGTAGGGTCAACGTTAGTGGCGGGGGGCCCGGGCCGGTAGCCCCGGCTGCCGACCGTGAGCCAGCGGAGAAAGGGTTCAAGGAAGAGGGTGAAAAGGAATGGGGAGAGGGTATCGCCCTGCAGGGTACCTCTATTAATGTCGATGGAGGGGGTGGGACCATAAGGGGTAATGTAGTCCGTGGATGAGACCCCGTAGAGGTGTTCGCATGTATCTACAAAAGTGGAGGGCATACCGAGTTGTCTCATGTGTTTGAACATGATGCGGTGGTCTGCTGCGTTGAAGGCGCCTTTGAAGTCCGCGTACATAACATAGATGTCTTTCTTGTGGAGTTTCGCGTCCTCCATGGCCATGATTATGGAGGAGAGGGCGTCGTGGATGCTGCGGTGTTGTCGAAAGCCGTCTTGTTGGTCGCTGAGGATGCCGTGGGTTTCGGCGTATTTCGAGCCTGCGTCTTTTATTAGTGCGGTCCATAGCTTAAGGAGGTTATTCATGAGGGCGATGGGGCGATAGTTGTCGAGGAGGGTGGGGTCTCCTTTTTTATGTAGGAGGCATGTTGTGCTATGGCACCATTCGGGGGGTGTGTAGGAGTTATGGGCGAAGAGGGATAGGAGAGAGTAGAGGGCAGAGCGGGTCTCGGGGGGTAGGAACTTGAGAATTTCGTTGGGGATACCGTCGGGGCCGGGGGCCTTGCCTGTGCCTAGCGAGTTGAGGGTTTTATCAAATGTAGCACGGGTAATCATATCGGCTAGAGTGAGTGTAGGGTCCCCGCGAGGTTCGATGGTGTAGTTGTCGGGGTTGTCAGGGTGTTCCCAGGGGGGTACGGGTAGGTCGGGCGGGGTGGCTCGCATGAGTTCAGTGGTGAAATGGGAGTGGATTGCGTCAATGACGGTCGAGGGGGAGGACGCCACGGTCGCATCGGGCTTGGTAATGCGGTGTAGTGTAGTGGTTGCGGTGGTCGCCGGGAGGAGGCCACTTTTAATTTTCAATCCGCGGTGGGAGGATTTCGGGGAGGCGTCATAGGCAGTATTGGTGCGGTTTTTAATTTTTTGTAGTATATCCGTGGTGGTGGTTCTGAGGAGAAGGCGGATGCGTGCCTGGCATCTTTGACTGATTTCGGTAGGGGAAAGGTAGTCGGAGGTTTGCAGGAGGGTTTGGGCGAGGGGAAGGGGGCCTTTGTTGGTACTACAGCGACGGAGTGTGCGTATGAGTTTACGCGTCTTTTTAGATAGCCAGGTAGGGTTAACGGATGAAGTAGTGGGGCGGGGTTTTTTCGGGGGAAGGAGGGGCCAGATAGTGGCTGCGTGGTCCATGTGTTGGGAGAGTAGTGTGGTGAATTTGGATGCTAGGGTGTCGAGGGTGTCGGGAGTGGCCTGGCAAGGGGAGGTATTTATGATTTCCGCGTGGAGGGAGGCTGTGCTGT
>JAPMLY010003023.1:0-29319 GCA_026401115.1 Tetraselmis chui | reverse complement strand
CACAGGGCTAGTCGGGACACCGTGAGTATGTTGGGCCTGAAGGCTGTGCATGTTGAGGTGGCCAAACCGACGGTGCCACAGGACGGGATCACACTGGGCAGTAAGGGCAACTTGAGGTGAGGCGTCAAGTTCCGCCGGTGCGGATGGGCTGGAGGGGAGGTCCGGCTGGTGGGGAAGGAGGTAGAGACCGTTTTCGGACGGTTCTAGCACACCCATGCATGTGGGTACCAAAAGCAGACCAGTATTAGAGTTGGAGGGGAAGACGAATTCATATCCGCTGTGAGTTTGCATCCAGCTGACACTAAGTAGTCTGCCGATACGCTGTGCGGAGCGAGATGATAGGTCAGGGGTGTAGAGTGCATACACAGTGCGGTGAATGAGCGGGCCAGGGCAAGTCTGACAGAAATTCGCACTGAGCCACTGCCCTTAACGTCAACGCCGACACCGCCCACGCGAGAGGGAGCGGAGGGGGGCGTGAATTTCACGAAGTCATCTCGGAACGCAGTGAGGTTAATCGAGCAGGCGGAATCAACGACCCAAAACTTTGACAGGTTACGACCCGGGGCGAGGGAAGAGGAGAATGTCACAGAGCTGAATGGGACACTCACCTCGTCGTCAGCGTAGTCATCAGCGCAGTCCTCGAGGGTGGGTATGCAGTCGGTGTCATCGGCGGGGGCGTCGTCGGCAGGGACGTCGCTCAGCAGCGCAGCGTGAGCAGAGGGGGTGCCGTCGGCGGCGCCGTACTTCTGGACTGTCAGCCTACGCTTGGCGAGATTCCACTTAAGGATAGCGTCATCCGTGGCAGTGCAGGCGGACATGAGATGGTTGAGGCTGCCACAAACGCCACACTTGTTGGGTCGATGGCCGCGAGGGTTACGGTGTGGTGGGCCTCGACCGCTGTGCGAGCCGCGGCCCGCAGCGACGAACGCGGAGATGGGAGGGGGTGATATGGCCGGAGCGGGTGTGTCCGGAGCAGGGTCGTCGTCCATGTTGTGCGCAAGGTGGAGAATGTTGGCCATCACTTCATCAGCCGACATGATGTAGTCCGTGTCAAAGGCGTTGATGACGCATTGCTTCGCCTGACCGTGTGGGCCGCTCCTGGAAATACCGCCCTTCATGAGGAGACCGAGGTGGTGGGGGTGGATGGCAACGGAGCCATCAACCAATTGGCATGTGTCGTTGTAGTCGTCAAAGGTCTGGCGCATGTAGTGGACATAGTCACTGAGTGACTGACCAGGGCGCTGTCTGACCGTCAGGTTGTCCAGGAGGGACAAGGAGCGAGCAAAAGACCGACAGTCGAGGCGTTCACAAAGGATGTCCCACGCGGCAGCGGCGCAGTCAGGGCGTGCTGGAGAAACGCATTTCATCGCTTGGTCAGCGCGCTGATTCGCGCTGGCTGCATGGAGAAGCAGCGTGTAGGCGTAGTGTTGCGCTTGTTCGTCGAGCCAGACGCCGGAGTCGCGGATGGCCAGCTGTGGAATGAGGTATGCGGCCTTGATGGAGAGGAAATTAAGGAAGGTCCTCTTCCATTGCTTAAAGTCCGTGGTCGGGCACATGACGGGGACCGACATCTTCATGGACCGGTTGAGGGCGTCCTTGTCGAAGCCGGGGGCTTCGTGTGCCGCCCGGTTGATAGTGGGGCGACGACGGCCACGGGTGGCGGGGTCGCCATGTTGGACTGGGGGAGAGTGCCGGCCATGAAAGGGAGGAGGTGGACCACCGGGAAAGGGAGAGCGGCCGGCCATGGGACGCGGCGGGCCGTACGAGTGCGGGTGGTCACGGTAGGGGGGGACGAGGTGAGAGGGCGCCTCGGGGATATGAGGGTCGGGGTGGTGAAGGGCATATCCGGCGGGGGGGAAGGGGGGAGGTGGTGGGAGGTGATCAACCCGGATGGCGTGACGCGAGGGGTCGTGGTGCGCATCGGCACGCGAGGGCTCGCGGGGCGCATCGTGACGGCGCTGTGCGACTGTGGGGTCGCCAACAGGAGCTGCAGGAGTAGCAGCAGCGAAGACTGTTTCTGCGTCCGGGGGTACGTAACCAGGGTGGGGATGTTCAAGCAGGTGGAGGGTGTGGCCGTCGTGGCTGTCCCGGACGGGTTCGATGTGAGCATCGTGGCGGCGCTGAGCGACAGGGGGGTGCGGATTAGCACCCGCAGCAGCAATATCAACAGCCTCGGCCGACTGCGAGTCGAGACGAGCTGTTATGCGAGCCACTTGCGCAACGAGCAGTGCGAGAGTATCCGGGGGGTGATCGAGGTTGCTCTGGTGAGAGCTTGAGTCAGGGGAGTCAGGGGGTGAAACATGCGGAGTTTTCGGCGCCATTTCGATAGAGGGCGAAAAAGAAAGAGCTGAATAAAAAACAGGCAGCGGTAAAAACCGCTAGCCGGACTCGTGCCTAACAGCGGTTTGCAAAGAGACGGCCTGATGCCCGCCGACCCCTCGGCATGTAGCCCCGGGGTGTCTCAGAGCACCTTCTCTGTATCCTCCACCTAGTGTGGGGCACAAGTCGAGGCCAACGCCAAGACAGGTGGAGCGCTGCGCTGGTGGCTGATTCGCTAGGATAATATAAGAATAAAAAGGTAAGCTACGGCTGGCGTGCAACCTGTGGATGCGTATTCACCCGATAGTGCGCCCCCCCCGTTCTCCAGCTTGGACATGTGTGCACCCTGTCCACACACGACGAGTGCGTCGGTGTGGGTGGCTGGCTATCGCCGTCGGGTGGCTGACTTAAGAGGGGTGGTGGCGGGTTTTAAATCGCAGTTTATACTGGCGATACCGCCGACTACAAGTTGAAAGTACTAGGTGTCTAGATAAACTTGCCTTCTGCGGGAGAGCTGTCGATCGTGGCTTGCCGAACCAGGTTGTCGCGCGTGAGTGACGTGAGGCGGGGGCCCATAACCTATTGAACCATGCAAACACAGTTAGTGTGGAATATAACTTACGCAAACGTAGTTACAATCACAGTCCCGCAAACGGAACAGTTACGGCGACAACCAACCTACATGCGTGTTGTCGGGACAACAGAAGTGTGAGAGCTGTAGCCTAGCGACAGCTTTGTACCGAGTCAAACAGTTTATCGGTATGTCCGATCAAGACATGTACTAATCATATCTAGAGTAGCTTACAGTAGCTATCTGCAACTAATACGTATACGGTATTACTTACAACAGGTGGACCACCGGGAAAGGGAGAGCGGCCGGCCATGGGACGCGGCGGGCCGTACGAGTGCGGGTGGTCACGGTAGGGGGGGGACGAGGTGAGAGGCCGCCTCCGGGATATGAGGGCCGGGGTGGTGAAGGGCATATCCAGCGGGGGGGAAGGGGGGGGGGGGTGGGAGGTGATCAACCTGGAGGGCGTGACGCGAGGGGTCGTGGTGCGCATGGCACGCGAGGGCTCGCGGGGCGCATCGGGACGGCGCTGTGCGACTGTGGGGTCGCCAACAGGAGCTGCAGGAGTAGCAGCAGCGAAGACTGTTTCTGCGTCCGGTGGGACGTATCCAGGCTGGGGATGTACAAGCAGGTGGAGGGTGTGGCCGTCGTGGCTGTCCCGGACGGGTTCTAGCTGGGGCATGGTGGCGGCGCTGAGCTACAGGGGGGTGCGGATTAGCACCCGCAGCAGCGACAGCAACAGCCTCGGCCGACTGCGAGTCGAAACGAGCAGTTAAGCTCGCCACTTGCGCAACGAGCAGCGCGAGAGTATCCGGGGGGGTGGGGGATCGAGGGTGCTCTGGTGAGAGCCTGACTCAGGGGAATCAGCAGGTGAATCAGGCGGAGAATCTGCAGAGCGAGTTTTCTGCTCCATTTCGACAGAGGGAAAAAAAAAAAAAAAGAGCTGAAGGAAAAAACAGGCAGCGGTAAAAACCGCTAGCCGGACTCGTGCCTAACAGCGGTATGCTAAGAGACGGCCAGATGCCCGCCGACCCCTCGGCCTGTAGCCCCGGGGTGTCTCAGAGCACCTTTTCTGTATCCTCCACCCAGTGTGGGGCACAAGTCGAGGCCAAGGCCAGGACAGGTGGAGCGCTGCGCTGGTGGCTGATGCGCGACTGGCGATACCGCCGACTACAGGTTGAAAGTACTAGGTGTCTATAGAAACTTGCCTTCTGCGGGAGAGCTGTCGATCGCAGCTCGCCGAACGAGGTTGTCGCGCGTGAGTGACGTGAGGCGGGGGCCCATAACCTATTGAACCATGCAAACACAGTTAGTGTGGAAGATAACGTACGCAAACGTAGTTACAGTCACAGTCCCGCAGACGGAACAGTTAAGGCGACAACCAGCCTACAGGCGTGGTGTCGGGACAACAGAAGTGTTAGAGCTGTAGCCTAGCGACAGCTCTGTACCGAGTCAAACAGTTTATCGGTATGTCCGATCTAGACATGTACTAATCATATCTAGAGTAGCTTACAGTAGCTATCTGCAACTAATACGTATGCGGTATTACTTACAACACTCCCACAGACGCCATGTCAGCAGGTAGGTCGCTGAGGTGAGCAGTTGGAGGGGGTTGGCCGGCGTACTTCTCCGCAATCTGCTTGCGCTTGGCTAGTGTCCAACGGAGGACATCAACATCTGGCGCCTTACTGTTAGACCAAACGTGGTTAGGGTCACCGCAGGCACCACACTTCATCGAGAGCTTCGATTTCTTCTTGTCCGCGGTCCAACCAAAATGCCACGACCACCCTGGCGCTTCCGATCCGCAAGGAAAGCATTGATTGGAATTCCCAGATCAGCACTGTCAGGTTTAGAAGAGACGTCGTCGTCCAGGTTCTGCGCTTGATGAATGATGCTGCTCATCACTCTATCGGCCGACAGAATGAAGTCGGTCTCAAAGGCATTAATGACACACTGTTTAGCCTGGCCATACTGCCCAACGTTGGAGAGACCACGAATCATGACCAATGCGAGCACGTGGGGGTGAATCGCAGCAGATCCGTCCTTCAGCTGCAGGCACTCATTCAGTTCATCAAAGTACTGCTTCACAACGTGAACGTACGAAGAGACATACTGACCAGAAGCCTGACGAACCATCATACGGTCCAAGAGCGACAGTGTGCGGGAGATGGATTGCGCGTCCAATCTCTCGCACAACATTTCCCAGGCGGCTGTCCCGCAGTCGGGTCGTCCAGCAGGAACACCCGCGATTGCTTGTGCAGCCGGTTTGTTTTGTCGGCAGCACTGAACAAGCATAGCGTGTGCGAACCGTTGAGCGACCGGATTCACAGGGACACCAGAGGAGGACAGAGCCAACTGTGGGATAAGTGCAGCCCCCTTAATGGATAAAAACGATAGGAAGTCGCGCTTCCAAGTTTTGAACTCCCCCGTCCTTGGCATAAGCGGAGCGTCCATGCGAAACGACCGGGAAAATGAGTCACCGTCGAAGTTGGTGGCCCAGTCTGCGGTCATGGCAACGAATTCCGGGTCGATCGTGGGCCTACGACTTGCGCTGCCAATGTGTGACTGCTCGTATGTCGGAGCAGGCACGAAGTCGCTAGCAGGCATGTACATGCCATCCACAGGTGGGTTCGCCCCCGTGTCGATAGCGACCGGGTGATCGCGCATCGCGTCCCGACGGAGTAGCTCCGACTGCGTCCGGGCTTGGTCGTCCATTCGAGCGTGGAGCAATTACAGTTGCTCCATAACTAGTCGAATGTTGTCGCTGCCTGAGTGAGCAGATGGTGTGTCGCACTGACTGGAGTCGGCAGCCGTGTCGTCGGCCGATGCCGTAGGTACCGGTTTTGATTTTGGCGCCATTCCAAGGAAAAAACAAGTACCCAACCAGACAGTGGAAAAATCCACTAGCGGTAACTGTGCCTAACGGTGGTATACAAAGAGACGGCCTGATGCCCCGGGGTGTCTCAATGCACCTTTTCCGTATCCTCCACCCAGTGTAGGGCACAGCGACAGCCGAGGCAATAATAGGCAGGTGTATACGTCCGCTGCTCTAAGATACGGCTGATGCTGTCGTGCACCATGTGTATGGGTATTCACCCTCACAATGCTCCCCCCTTCCCCACTCCAGCTTGGACCTGTATGCACCTTGTCCACACAAGCGAGTGCGCTTGTGTGGTTGGCTAGGTCGTCGAGGCGTAGAGTAGAATATAGCCGTGATAGGCTAGAGTAGGGTCGATGGTAGCGGGACTGTTCCGGAGAACAGAATTAAAAAGTGGAAATAAAAGTAAAATGAGAGTAAGGTGTAAAGTATTATTAATTTTTGAAAATATGTTTGGCGTTGCCTTCGAGCGAGTTTCCAAGTTGCACGCCGGACGACACTGCTGTCTCGCGTATCCTTCAGGTGGAGGGCTCCATAACCTGTTGAACGTGGTATGCACGGTTCGATAAGGAAGATATTGTAACTCGCGGTGTGCTGGTTACATGTACGCTAAACAACCAGCCTTGGGTGACGGCTGGTGTCGAGACAAGAAAAGTGACTTCAGCTATAGTTGTTAGCTGTCTATACGCTAGTTTGTGATATCGTGCTCATGCACTCTAGGTGATGTCCTGTACATAAGGACTTCTATCAGAGCATACATTAGCTCTCTGTCACTAATCTACATTAGGAATTACTTACAACACTATCAACTGCGCCGCGACCTGTATTGGTGGACGGAGGTCCCCTTCGCCAACAACGGCCGTTCCATCTTCTCCCCAATCGAGACCTACCTGCACTGCGCTGAATAGAAATAACACAGTGTCTGCTTATCCCAAATGTAAGTCGGCTATAGTCTTTGGCATAATCTGACTCCCTGTCGCTAATATACTGCTGTCATGTAAAATAGCTGGACAAACTTTTTTGTCCAAGTTTTGTCTCGTATTTATTGATTTGTCTGATCCACTAAGTGAGGAAGATATGAAGTTGGACGTAAATTGGATTTTCTTGCTCAAGAACTCAGTATATAAGACTGAATAAATTTTGAATTATCTGGACTGTGTGGCATCCTGGAGGCCTTTCTGTAGTTAGCGATAATACATTCTCAAACGAAAAAGGTGCATAAAGTCGTCAGGGTATGATTTGGAATTGCGTTAAGTACTGCGACTTCGTGTAACCCGCGGCGCGCACGCGACTCAGCCCCGTGTGCCGCCAGTCATCACCATCGCCAACAACGGTACTACCAGCTGAGCAGGTTGGATTACTCTCGGGCGCGGCGTCTGCAGCGAGTCACACCCCTACATCCTGAATTCTTGGCTGATAGGAGCGAGACGCGACGTTGGTGAATCCGCTGTTCCGTGTTCTTGTATTTTCCCGAAAACCTGCCTCGTACTTTGTGCGCGTTTATTACGCAATCTGGGCCGCCTCGCTTTCCAAAAACCGCTTTTAGTGACGGGTCACTCTGAACTCGGAGCTCCGAGCAGAATCGTTACAATCTCTCTCTCCTGTCACCTCAAATTTATATCTCACCGCAAACCCGCGAACTTTGGTCCCCCTCGCCCATGAGCCCTAATTCCACGACACATTGCTTCACACGCCCGTCTCTTCCCGCACGTAACGACCCTCCCTCCCTCCGCCCGCCCCCCTCGCCCCGCCCGCCCACCGCTTTCTGCTTACTGCGCCGCTCTGAGCCTTACGCTACATACTTTCGAGCTGCCTTTTCGTCTTCTCCGTAGCTCTGCCCCCATTCCGGGCAAAACGACTATTCGCAACCCGGAACCGACGCATTCCCGGTATACCCGATTCTTCTCCCCACAAACGCCGGACCCTTTCTATTATTCCTCGACGACCCGCTACTTCGAGCGGCCATCCACCCTCCTCTACTCCATCTCGCCTCGCGCTCGTCGTCGTCGCGACGCGCTGGCCCCATGCCCGCCAGCCCCCTCCCTCTACCCCGGCCCCCAACCACCCCCACGACGTCGCCCCATTGGGCCAGATCCCCGCCTCGAGCGCCGCGGGCGGCGATTCCCGTGCGCGCGACCCGGCGGCGGTACCGTGGCAATTGGCCGGCGGCACTGGAGTCCCCCCTCCCTCTCCTCCCTGACTTCCCTCCGTCTACTCTTTCTGCCCCTTCACCCCACTCCTAACCACGACCTCCACACCATCACCTGCTCCATATCTGTCCTATGCACCCGTTTGGCTAGTCTCAGCAGCGCTAGGCCAGCGTTTTTGCCCTAACCCCCCTCTCTTCACTTTTTCATTCGTTTTTTCCTCCACTGACACTTTTCTACCCCTTTGTTTCTTCTTCAGGTAGCTCCTCTGCAGTCATTTGAATGTTCAAAGCGGCTTAGTGGAGAGGGGCTGAGCGGCAAAGGCGGGGTTGGAACCGTACACACATTATGGGCTCTGAGAAGGAGGACAACCCTGGGACGATGGAGGTGACAGACGCGGCGATGGAGGATGCGCCCGCTGTGGAGGCGGAGGAGCAGGTGGGCGCAGTTAATGGCGAGGAAGAGGATGGGGTCGGAGCAGGTGAGCTAGGCCCAGGGGGGGCGCCCGAGACGGTGAAAACGGACGATGGGCCGTCTGCCATGGATGTCGATGATGGCGAAGGGGAAGAAGCAGGAGAGAGGACTGAGTTTGATGGGAAGGGAGCGATGGGAGGGGAGGCAGAGGAAAGGGAGGCAAGGAGGGGTAAGGACGGGGTCGATGTAGTGGAAAACGGTGTGGGGGGTGAGGTGGAGGCGGAAGGGGTACGGAGTGAGGGCGAAAATAATGGTGAACAGGGTAATTCAGCAGCATCCAACGATGCTGGTGATGCCTCTGGGAAAGAGGATGAGGAGGATAGGGATAAAGAGGGAAAGGAGGAGATTTCCGGCGGCGAGGGTGTCGACATGGCGGAAAAGGAAGAGAAAGGAGATAGGCGGGAGAAGGAGGTGGAAGAAAAGGAGGATAAGAATGCGGATTGGGAGGGTACGAGAAGCTGGAGGAGAAGGAAGGGGAGGATAAGGACAAGGAGCAGCGTACTGGCAGGGAAAATAATAAGGACGAAGAAGAGCAAGAGGAGCAGAACGGCGAGGGAGGGGAGGGGGGAGGAGAGGGGGCTGGCGTGTCTGCGATGGAAGAGGATAGAGAGGAGTCTCAGGGAACAAGCAAGAGACAGACTCGGCGCTCCCTTCGCACTGCGGCTAATGATCGAATGGAGGCTGAAGATGAAGGACAGGAAGATGGGAGGGAGAAAGAGGCGGGGGATGGGAAGGGGAGAAAGGAAGTAGAGGGAGAGGGGGAAGCCAAGGAGGTGAAGGAGGCGCCAAAGGAGGAGACGGAAGAGGAGCGGCGTGAGAGGATAGAACAAGAGCGGAGGGAGGCGGAGGAGCGGGACGCGCAGCAGCTGCGCGAGCTGCGTGACAATTGGATGTTTGCCAGCACGATGCAGTTTCTGCGCATGTTTATGGACCCGCTCAAACTGCGGCGTAGCATCCTGAGCACTGATCTGCTGGAAAACGCGATGATGAGACCCTTCGACAACCGCCTCCTCATCGGCGAGCTGCTCTTCAAGCTGTTGCGCCCCGACGCCAGCGTGCCGTACACTGAGAAGGAGAGTGACGCGTGGGAGACGTTGCTGGAAGCCAAGATGGCGGCGCGCTACGCGGATGGAGGCTGGGCAGAGAACCCTCTCGCTGAAAGGAGCTACTTTGCAATCAACCCCAACCAGCGGGTGCCCCCCCCCCCCCCCCCCCCTCCTCCTCTCCCTCCCTGTCGCACAAACTAACGGACCCTGCTCATGTTTATGCTCTCCCCCTCTCTCTCTCCCTCTCTCTCTCTCTCTCTCTCTCTCTCTCTCTCTCTCTCTCTCTCTCTCTCTCTCTCTCTCTCTCTCTCTCTCTCTCTCTCTCTCTCTCTCTCTCTCTCTCTCTCTCTCTCTCTCTCTCTCTCTCTCTCTCTCTCTCTCTCTCTCCCTCTCTCTCCCCCCCCCCCTCTCTCTCTCTCTCTCTCTCTCTCTCTCTCTCTCTCTCCCTCCCCCTCTCTCCCTCTCTCTCTCGCTCTCTCGCTTTCTCTCTCTCTCTCTCTCTCTCTCTCCCTCTTCCTCTTCCTCTCCATCACCCTCTCTCTCTCCCTCTCTCTGACACACGTAAACACACACACACACACACACACACACACACACACACACACACACACACACACACACACAGTGGCATACTTAACTATCTAGTTGGTCAGGCGCGGACATGGTTATCCACGCAAATCACATTCTCCTCTCTTCTACCCATCCCCTGTTGAAAATAAAGGGTAAGACACAGCACAATCATGGAAGAAATCCTGCATATAACTTACAATGAATGCGCACAAGTAGTTGTTCTTCCTCTTATTCATTTCACCCATTCTGATACCCAGACGATCATAACACCGGAAAAGCATGCACGCACTCCTCTCCAAGTGCGAGTTGAATCTTTTAACTGACTGTTGCCCCTCCCCCCCCCCCCCCCCCCCTCCCCCGCCCGTCCTAAGATCCACATACTCTACGTGTTGTGCGAGTGGCGTGTGCACGAGTGCGAGGCGGTCAAAGATGCGGTAAAACGGACGATCGACCACCCGGAGTACACTGCGGAGGCGCTGCGGCACTACCCCATCGGCGAGGACTCGCGCGGGAACCAGTTTTATTACTTTGCCATCGGCGGTGAGGACTGTCGGATGTACAAACTGGAGCCGCGCTACCTGCCCGTCGCGAAGAAGGTGAGCAAGGCGAAAGGGAAGGGCGGCAAGAAGGGACGGGCGGCCAAGGCTGCGGCGGCGAAAAAGGGGAAGAAGGGGCGGGGTAAACCGCCGACGCCGTCGCGGAGCACGCGCTCCACTCGCGGGCGGGCTGCGCAGGTGCAGCAGCAGCAGGAGGAGGAAGATGAGGAGGAAGCAGTGGATGAGATAGCGGAGGAGAGGGGTGAGCCGACGGAGCCGGTGTGGAGCACCGCTTGTAGTACGCTAGAGGAGATGCAGGAGTGGGTGGAGGGGCTGGGGAGGAGCCGGCACGCGAAGGACAAGGCGTTGCACAAGTTAGTGGAGGAGGAGATTTTGCCCAAGCTGGTGGAGACTGCGAACGCGCGGAAGCGGGCGTTGGAGAAGCAGATGCTGTACGAGGCGATGCCCAAGAAGCGGAGCAGTCGCATCACTGACGCGCAGCGGAAGAAGGAGGAGGAGGAGAAGGCGGCGGAGGAGCGGCGGGCGGCGGAGGAGGCGCGGCGGGCGGAGGAGAAGGCGAGGCGGGAAGAGGAGAAGCGGCGGCGAGAGGAGGAAGCGGTGGCGGCGGAGAGGAAGCGGAGAGAGGAGGAGCGCGAGGCACGGGTCGCGGCGCGCGAGAAAGCGTTGCAGGCCAAACGAGAGGCATTTCTGGCGGAGATGCAGCGGAAGCAGGCGGCGAGCGATGCGCTAGCACAAGGGAGAGAGCAGCGGCTGGCGGAGCGGCTGGCCAAGCTGGAGGAGCGACGCGCGGGGGGCGGGGGTGAGGAGGAGGAGGCGGAGGGCAGGTTGGCTGCGAGCATCGCGGGGGAGGAGGAGGGCGGGAGGGGGAAGCCGAAGCGGAAGCGATTTGTGACGCGGCGCATAATAGCGGGGCTGATTGAGCACAAGGCGGCGACGCGGACGGACGGCATCCTCAAGCGCTGCAGCTCCCTTCCGATGCTGGTGCAGGTGGTGACGGAGACGCGGCGCGCGCGGGGGTGGGAGCCTAAGCCGCCCCCGCCCGCCCCTCGCCCCACAGCCACCCCCAAGAGCAGCGCGCCCATGATGATGACCCCCGGCGTGTCGCCAGCCTTCCTGCACCACAACACCCCCGCCTCCGCGGCGGAGTACCTAAAGCGGGGGAGGCCGAGTGAGGGAGGGGAGGAACGCGCGAGCAAGAGTGCGCGGGTGTCCCTGGACCCCTTCGACCCCTTTCTCCCTTCGCCCCCCCAGGCCGCCCTCCCGCTTGGCGATACCACCTTTGTGAGCCTCGAGGAGGCGCTCGCGGCAGGCGATCCCTCACCTGCTCCCCAACCCCCACCTCAATCCACCTTTATGGGCGGCGGAGGTGGTAGTGGTGGCGGTGCCGCGATGATGGTACCACCGCCGCGCGTGGACACCGCCTTCGCCCACCCCACCACCCTTCAACAACAGTTTGGGCACCAGCCTCAGCAGCACCGTCAGCACCCGCAGCAGCAGCAGCAGCAGCCGCCGCAGCCGCAGCCGCGCCAGCCGAGCTACTTGCACCAGCAGCAGGCGCAGCAGATGGGGTACTCTCAGCCGGGTCAGCAGGTGGGGCAGGGGCAGCAGGTGCAGGGGCAGCAAATGCAGGCGGGGCTAGGGCAGCAACGGCAGGCGGGTGGTGGGGGTGGGGGTGGAGTTCAGTTGGACAGGCAGCAGATGTTGGAGCTGCAGATCCTGATTCACGGGGCGCCGGAACAGCGGCAACGGCAGGTGTTGGCGCTGCCGCCCGCGCAGCAGCTGCTGTTGTTACAGCAGGCCAAACGCCAGCTGCAGATGGTGCAGGCGCAGCAGCGGCTCGCTGCCTCACGCTCGCAGACCACCCCCGCCCAGCAGCAACAAACCCACCACCAACAGCAGCAACAACAGCAGCAGCAACTGCACCGCCCACAGCAGCAGGTACAACATCAACTGCAACCCCAGGCGAGCTACGGTATGCCCACTCCTTCATCGCAGCAGCAGGTACAGCAGCAGCCGCTTCACATGGGGATGTCGCACATGATGGGCGGCTCGCTGCACGGGATGCAGCAGCAGCAAGCACAACGCGTGTCTGCGCCCATCCCCAACTCGATGCCCAACCCGATGATTGGATCGGCGGGGATGGCGGCGGGGATGGGGATGCCGTCGCCCGCGCTGCGGCAGTTTATCCCCACCAGTGAGCTGCCATGCTCGCAGATGATGGCGACGCCGGGGACGTCGATGCTGGTGCCGCAGCCACAGCCTCAGCCGCAGCAGGGTGCAGGGTTGGGGGGAGGGCAGCAGGGGGTCGCCAAGGGGAAGGGGAAAGGGGCGGGGGGAGGAGGGGGAGGGAAGGCGGCGAAGGTGCCGCTGACGGAGGAGGAGGTGGCGAAGCGGGCGGAGGAGCGAAAGGCGGCGGCGGCGGAGCGCGCGAAGGCGCGTCGAGCGGCGAAAAGGTTGGAAAAGGAGGCTGCGCAACGAGCGGCGGCGGCGATGGGTGGTGGTAGTGGTGGTGGGGGCACACAACAGCCGCATACCCCGGCCCCTCCAGCACCCCAACCCATGGCAGTCTCTGCGCCCACCCCTCCCGCCACTGCTCCGTCCGCGTATCGTCAGTTGAATACGGACGAAACTGTGCCCCGTCCGGCGGTGAAGCAGCCGCGGCTGAGCGCAGCGCCGCCCAAGCAGCAGCAGCAACAGCAGGCGGGGGTGACGGGTGGGGGAAACGGGGGTGGAGGTGGGGCGGAGGATCGGCAGGCGCAGTTGGCGGCAGCTCTGGCAGCGCAGCAGCAGATGTTGCAGCTGCAGCAGGCGCACCGCGCGCGGATGGCGGCGATGGTGGCCGCTCGGTCCGCATCCTCCCTCCAGCCGTCGCACTCCAACGGACTACTAACGCCTCCTCCACCCGCCACCACCACCACCCTCCCCATCTCGCAGCCCCCCGATCACTCTGCGCCACCTAATCCAGCGGAGCCCCACCCCCCAACGTCTACCTCACTACCGCAACACCCACCGCCCCAACCCATCACAGGTCCACAACCTCTACATCCACCGCCGCCGCAACAGCCTACAGCCACCCACCAACCACAGACAGCTACAACCCAGCAACCACCCTCAGCTCTTCCACAGGCACCACCCACAGCTGAACTGCCACCATCATTAGCAATAGCTCCGCGACCACTAGCACCTACCGCTGAGCAGCCGTCCACTTTCCTTCAGTCGCCAACGCCAGCCCCACTACCGCTACCCACAGCCCCGCAACCGCCTCAACCATCCCAGCCGCAGCCAAACGACGGTGTCGTGGAGTCGAGCGCGGATCGATCGGCGCCCCACTTCAAAGGCCCTATCACCACCACCACCACCAGTACACTCGCCACGGACGCGCCACCGCTGGTGACGGACGGGAGTCAAGCGGCGATGCCCAGCGCTCAACAACCGACCTCGGCACAGTTCCTCGCTCCTCACCAGCCTCCCCCCGCACAACGGTCTACCCCCCTCCTAGACGCCACCGCCACAGCTGCCCAGCCCCCGTCTTCGTCGGCCCATTCAATGCCGTTTTCGACAGAGGCAGGGGGAGCAGCAGCGCCTTCCCCCCCCGGCGTCTCTTTCCTGGCCTCCACGATAGCGGGCGGAAGCGCGCCCGCATGGACGTCGTCCACGGCGCCCTTTGGAGCGACGAGTAGAGTGGCGCCGTTTGGTGGCGCATCGGCTGTGACGTCGAACTTCGTCGACACGGACAATTCCGAGCAGCCGCCGCCGCCTCCGCCGTCGACTGAGTGATTGGTTTTGGGTGGCGGTAAGATGGAGAGGAAAACGGATGGAATGTGAGAGAGGGGTGGGAAGAGGAGGGGGAGCGAGGGAAGTGGAAGGTGAGCGGGCGATAGAGAGAGATAAAGGAAGAGGCTTACCCGCGTGTAGAAGGAGATTAGGTATTATGAGTAAGCGGGGTGAGGGAGCTGCGCCCATCCGCTGCGCGCGTCGATCCGGATTGAAGGACGGCGGCGTTGGGTGGTGGTGGCGTTTGGGGTGGGGGCGATATGAAGGTACTGCGTAATGTACATAACACTCACCTGCCGCCCCTCCCCCCCTCCGTGTCTCCCGCTTGTCGACCCACCCACGTACACATGCACCGCCATGAGCAGTGGAACCCACTCTTTCCCATCAGCGGGGGATGATGTTGGCTTGGGACGATGAGGGTATGGTATACATGATACTAAGGTTTATAACACGCTGCGTGCGTGTGATTCTTACATCGGGCAACGAAGGCTGTTCGCTGATGGGGGTCAGGTGGATGCCCCAGCACCACCCCTATTGTACTAGGCACGGCTATCTAGCGTCGTCGCCCCTTATTGCGTCTGCTCCCTGGATAGCTCGGCGGTTATCTCCTTCCTGCTCGGTCTCTCGTTGGACTGACAGCGCCACAGGATTGTGTCCATCCGTCAGTGTGCAGCGCATTCACTGTTGCAATATTTGCACTCAAAGAATTGCACTCGGTAGCATATGCAAGTAGTTGTACCCTCTGCCATTTCCGCGTACTTTCCGTCGAAATGCCAAATGACTGAGAGCCATTCACTAAAATATAACAAACCACCCATCGACAGCTCTTGGAAGTGCCGGCGTCACCCCATCACACGCGCGCCCCTCTGTTCCCTTGTCCTTCCATATTAATAAGGTCAAATGTGTGTTCGAGACAGAGCTAGGCACGGACAAACCTCCGAAATGAGGCGGAGCTCCCCTTGTGGCGCCTCTGACCCTCGCCTGCGTCCGAATTTCGGAAAGTTCAATAAATCCTTATCGGCGCAATGGGTTGCTTATGCGTTTGTATCATAAGGTGTTTATGTGTGTGTGTGTGTGAGAGAGAGAGAGTGTGTGTGTGTGTGTGTGTGTGTGTGTGTGTGTGCGTGTGCGAGTGCGCGCAAGTGTGAGTGGTGTGTGTATGTGTCTGTACGTGTGGAGGTGCGATGTGCGTGTGTGTGTGTATGCGTACGTACGTGTCTGCGTCTCTGTACGTGTGTGTGTGTGTGTGTGTGTGTGTGTGTGTGTGTGTATGTGTCCGCATGTGTGTTTATGGGGGTGCGTGCGTGCGTGCTCGCTAATGTTAGTCTGTATGTATTTGCGTGTGTGTGCCTGTATAGTTGGATGTGTGTGTGTGTGTGTGTGTGTGTGTGTGTGTGTGTGTGTGTGTGTGTGTGTGTGTGTGTGTGTGTGTGTGCATGTGTATGTGGTGGTGGGGCAGACCTGCCGGCCCACATGCCAAAGAGAGAGTCGTCCTTCTCGCCGCCCTCGCTAATGTACAGTCGCCACGGGGAAGGGTAGCAACTGACACAGGGGACAGGGAGGGGTTGCGGTCAACCTCAGACCAGCTTGATTCCTTTCAAGCGCCGCTACTAGAAACATTTATAAAAATATGTATGCGATTTGGGCTGAGAGAGGAGTTACCGGAACAGTGCGAAATCAATGCCGTTGGCCGTCCTTAGACGTTCCATGCTGTAGATGCACACCCAACCCTGTGTTGGTGGCACACGGGGATGCTCAGGGCTCTGTCAGCCGCAGGAGGGTACGAGGAGGAGGGAAGGGGAATTGGTGCAGTGGGAAACAAATGTGCAAGTGCGTGCTATGTGATGTGAGTTGATTTGAGGAAATGAACCATTCCTAACTTTCAAAGTTTCAGAGTTTACACTGTAAAACATGCAAGCGCAAGTCGAGGTGCTTCAACAGGCAAGATAGGAATGGAAAATTGACGGGAAACATGCTAACAGTATCAAGATGGAACGTAATGAGGCTGGGCGAGACGAAACTTGTAAATCGATGAGAAAGAAACATCGAAACCAACTTTCAAATGATGGGAATAAAAAGTGTTGCAAAGGTATTTGAAACATAAAAAGGACACGGAAAAGCAAATAACATACAAATGAGCTAGCAAACGCACATTTATTTAGTGCCAGCTGACACAGCAGGCCGCCGATCAGTAAGCAACTACATTATATATGGGAAAAGGGGAGGGCATGCAGAGGGGGGGGTGACCGTCCGACCTGGTCGAGAAGTCCGGCGGCCTCGCGACGGAAGCGGCGGTCCCACAGTTGTCCCATGTCGGCGGCTTCCGTCCAGCTCGGGTTCACTGCGAGGATGGTGTGGGAGGGCGTCGCCAGGTGGTCGCCGTAGCCGCCACGGCAGAGCTTCAGAAAGGACGAGAATGTGGCGTTTTGCACCTGCGACGGGAAAGACCACTCGCCACAATAATACAATCAATACTCGGGTGCGTTTGACAGAAAATACAAAATACCGGAAAGACTTGAGTCGCGAACAACAAGTACTGCGCTTAGATACTAATCCGAATGTCGATTTATCCCGTATTTTAATTTGCGAGCCGGTCAGAACTTGTCCAATCAGCTAATCATTGAAAATTGTACTAAAATATTAAATTATCCGACGGAAAACACATACATATATCAAAAATTGGATGCAACTGTCCTCTTTTGTTCCGTAAAATCACCAGAAATGATATGCTGAGACAGGAATAATAAGGATGTCACGCGCGCAGCAGCAATAATGGATGGCACATTTTAGTGGCGGACGAGACTAATACCGGATTTAAATCTGCGATTAAATGAAAAACAATAAAAAAATGTCAGAAAGGTCAAGCCGGCTGCGCGATTGCATGCGGTAGTCATTCAAAGCGGTTCGGAGTGGGAACCTGCGAGGCCGCAGTGATGCCAGCATCCGTGGTCCAGACGCCCAGTCCGTCCGCATCGTCTTCAAGCAGGCCAGCAAAGACTGGGCCGTAGCCATCTAGTAGCGACTCCACCAGCGGCCGCACGTAGCGGTGCCTCTGTTGCAGCCCACCCGGCCAGTCCGACTCTTGGTACTGCTCGACCGGATCCCCCGCCGACCTACGTTAGCCCCAACGCGTGGCGACGTCAACAGAGCACCATCAGTATTCAGTGAACGCGCCGGCTTGACACCTGAAGCAATTCTCTTACTGGCAAAATAGCCCCTGCACAATCAACGTGGAGTGATATAGTATTGCATTCCGTCAACGCACAAGAATCGACACGCTAGCAGAGAGGCAATATCCATCAACCATGCGTTCATTTTGTAATATTGTAACCATATTTATTAGTCAAATCCTCAAATATAAAGGATCCACCCGTACGTTTGGATTTTAGGATGATGCCAAGGATATTGTCGTTCCAATATATTGTACAAGTACATATGTTGGACGCTGGCTGTGGTGGAGGGGGTGATGTAGCGTCGCGAGTTGCTGAAAGAAAAAGGGAGCCGGGGAGGGCAAACGTTTTGGGTGGCGGGACAGGAAGCTCCACTGTGAGTCGCGTGAGAGGGTGGTCGGCTTGCGGATTTCCACGCGCAAGGCGAAGTGCTTGCCGGGCCTGGGCTACCGCTTCCGTGTACGTACGCGGCGGATCGGTGTTGCGACTCGACGCCGCATACGTGGGCGACGGGCTTCGACGAGGGACGTGCACGATTCGGGACCTGATCACTCCCCGGTGCCTTTGATCGGCACCCGTAACCCGCGTTGATGCCTGCCCTCTCATTGCTAGCGAAAGCATCGTGCACGAGGCTGGGATCAGTTGTGTCGGATGAGCTATGTTCCGTTTTCGGTATACTGGATCCTGTGCAAATATATCATACCTCAAAGACCAGTATGTGCTGCTGTTCCGAGTACAGGTAGCTATGACTTAGCTGTATGTACACTCTGTTAAAAAAGATGACGATATAATAGTACTTAATTAATCCGCAAATACGCGTATGATGAACATTGAGGTTGCTGAAATAAGAATCAACAAAAAATTCTACAAGAAAAAGCAGCGGAGACCACCAAGCAAAAAGAAGAAATAAATTGGGAAAAACCTAAGCCCGAGGAAAAGGAAGGCATAAGAATCCTGATTAGTATCGTTGAGAAAAAAAAAACACCGACCGGTTTTTCATGTTGGAAAGTGGTGAGACCCCCTGTCACACCACTGCCCCCTAAATTGCAATACATTGGGAATACGAGTGGCCCGTAGCTCTTTGCGCCTGTCGTTCTTTGTATTTCTTGTAATCATGTACAGATTAACCTTATATCTCTCACAATGTGTTTTTTGGTCATATTGGTAATACATAGGTTTGAATTATATGGCTAAATTACGAAGTAACCGGCGTTACCTCCGACGTTACAAGCGTTACCTCCGACGCTACATCTCCCCTAACGGTTCAAGCGCCCACGCGCGCACGGACAGTAAAATGTCCGCACACTATATAACGCACCAGCATCGATTGTGTGTCCACCTTCTGCCGTTTGCGAGAGCTATCGCTCACGCAAACGGCATCGTGGCTCTTGCTAGCCACGCTAGGTGTTGATCACTTGAGTCTCCTGCACGACGCACGAAAACACACTCCTTCAGTTCAAATGGCAAACCGCCTGGTATTGCCTACCGACCTCTACCCCGTTGCGCCCGGTGACGCGCCGGAACAGCAGCCAGACCAGCTGCAATTGCTGACACATATTGTAAAGCAGTTAGCAGCCCAGGTCGAAACTCTATCCGTCGCAGCCGCGCCAACAAAACACACTAGTTCAGCCATCCCCACAGCCGATTCCGACAGCGCTGCGGGTGGACGACTCGAGCTCGACGCTTTACCAACTGATAGTACAAACACCCCTCTACAGTAAGTCGACCCTAGAGAGTGGTCAGATTTCGCGTCCCGTACGTTCGTGGACTGCCTACCCCCCTCTGGCACAACAGTCCCGTGCCTGTGGAACCCTCGACACGACGAGGCCGACAATTCTTTTACGGACAACGCGAGAATCTCCTCCCGCGACGAGTATCGACACCTGCTACGCTATGGTGTATTTACGGCCGCCGCTAACGCGGCACTCGAAACTGCTATGGAAACGATTTGCGCGGTCACCTCTACCCATGACGAAACAACCTACGCCTACTCACTCGTCGACGCAGCGCTACGTACTCATCAAGCAGTGGCCTCAACGGGGGAAGCGCGACTCACCTACATCAGGCGCTTCAAGGCCAAGAAGATCCTCACCGGCGAAGAATGCGTCGCGGAGCGTCTCGTCTACACACGTTGCTTCGCCATAGTCACCTCCGACCGTGGAGGCAACGTCGTCGACGGACTCCTGTCAGCCTTGGAGGACAAACGACTCGAAGTCAGCATCACAGCAGCTGCAAAAACGCAAGCAGCTGCCCAGTTCAAGGCCGACAAGCCTAGACCAAACAGACCGGACAAGCCGAACGACAAGCCGGACAAGCCGGACAAACCCTAGGCCAAGCCTTAGGACCGCACGAGCGGCCGCCCCCGCCCCTCTACCGACAAGGCACACAAGAAGACCGAGGCCGACAAGGAGGAATGACAGGGTGACCCACCGCGCCGATTCTTGCACACCGGATTCAAGCTACATGCGTCATCGCGTGCGGTGAAACTGGCAAGCATGGAAGGATATCGGCGCGAGCGGTCAAGTCTTGCGGTGGATCCGGGAGGGCGTTATTATTCCCTTCCTAAACAACCGACCCCCACCACCGTTCAACCAAGGCATCTCACTACTAGACGCTACCCCCGAGCAACTCACCTTCGTCGAGGCCGAGCTCGCGCGCTTCGTGGAGACGGGAGCTTGGTAACGCACCACATGCAGCAAATGCGTATCCGGACTATTCTTAGTCGCCAAGCCCGGCAACAATCAATGGCGATTTATCGTCGACCTACGACACCTGAACAGCTTATGCGTCAGAAAGCGACTACGGATGGAGTCTCTGCTAGGCGTACGCCATCTCACGCGAAAGGGCGACTGCATGTTCTCCTTCGACCTCAAGGACGGGTTCTACGCGCTGGGCATCGAGCCGGAGCAGCGCGACTTCCTAACAGTAAACGTTCGCGGCCAACTGTACCGACTAGCTGGCCTCCCGATGGACTGGTCGCTCAGCCCTTACCAGACACGTTTACGGACACATTCGTACGACACCTCCGACAACCAGACCCCCGTGGTTTTACGACACATCCGGGGAGGCCTACACAACCCGACAGCGACATACCAAGCAAGCGCTTCCTACGACACACTCGGTGGCGCGGAGCAAAAATCTTACCTGACGTGGACGACTTCCCCCTCTTTGCCGCCACTCGTGCGCTCGCTATGGCGCTCCGTCAGCGCGTCGACCGCCTCCTCACCAGTCTCGGCCTTCTCCGCCACCCCTCCAAGGGTATTTGGGAGCCGACGCAATAGGCCACCCCCTGGGCATCGACATCGACACAACTACATGTTACTTCTTCGCCCCAGCGGAAAAGCTTCAGAAGCTCGCCAAACAAGCTCGACACCTACTGCAACGTGCAACAAGAAACAACAGATGGCTCCCTATCAAGGAACTTCAATAACTCGTTGGTCAAGCGGAGTACCTTTTTTCTTACTATACTGGCGGCAAGATTCTTCCTACGCGAACTCCACTCCGTACTTGGCGACAAGTGGGGAGGCCGCGGCCGCCTCACCCCGCAGCTCAATCGCGATCTACAGTGGTGGACACAGGTACCCAGCCACGCAAACGGCAAGAACATAAAGCGCCCGTTCGAGTCAACGTACATACACTGCGACAGTTCGGGGTATGGTTGGGGGGCAGTACTGAACGGCAGACTCGAAGCGCGCGGCTTCTTGGGACCAGAGGACGAAAAACAGCACACTACCTGGAAGGAACTGAAGGCCGTCCGTCTGGCCGTCCTCAGCTTCTTGCCACACCTGGCTGGCCGCAACGTCCTCCTCCACGAAGACAACTAGGCAGTCTGCCACGTCCTGGCCGGCCTGACGTCCCGCTCCCCAAAGATGATAACCGAGTTACGCCGCCTGTGGTACCTGTTGGACACCAACAACATCCACATTAGGCCCATGTACATCCGTTCTGCGGCAAACACGTGGGCAGACAAGCTCAGCCGCCACCTTGACAACGACGATTGGCAACTCGACCCCTCTGTGCTCCACGAAATGGACACACAATTCGGCCCGCACACAATCGACCGGTTTGCGTCGGCTTTCAACACGATGCTGCCCCGATACAACGCGAACTGGCTCGAGCCATCGTGCGAAGCAGTGGACGCCCTTCACCTCGCCGATTCGTCTTGGAGAGAAGAAAACAATTGGTGCAACCCGCCATGGCCCCTGCTACCCGACCTCGCCCAGAAACTACAACAGAGCGGCGCAGTAGCTACGGTGGTCGCCCCCCGTTTTTGGCAAGGAAAAGCGTGGCATCAGGCCCTTACCGAATTGGCGTGCCACGAGACGGTCCTGCCGGCCCAAGCTCACTTGTTCTGTCCCGGGCGGCGGCACGGACGCGGTACAGTCGGCAAGCCTCAGTGGCCCGTCATTGTCTTCCGGATTCCCTCCCGGCCTGGATGTACCTCCGCCGGGGCGCTGTCAGTGCTACCCTGACCATGCTCAACACACGACACATCAGACCAGCAGTCCAAGCGTACCCCACCCGAGCAGCAAAAGTCCGCTACAAGGTGGAGGTGGCAGGCTGCAACAACCCCTGGGCCGCCTCGATGCGCCCCTACATGCAACGCCTACTGGGCACTGACAGCCTTGGAGCTAAAACGCTCGACTTACTGACCGCCGCTCGGGCGAAAAGCACGTCCGACACGTACAACAACGCGATAAAACCCAACTTCTAGTTCTGCGAGGAGCAAGGCCTACCGCCGCTAGCCGCAACAGCCGCTACCATGGCCCGCTACATCGCATGGATCGGGGAACGTGGCACCATTAAGGCAACTAGTCTACAGCCTTACCTCTCAGCAGTGAACGGCTTTTTCAAGGACCACGGCGCAGAATCAGTCGCACAAGGCGATTTGGTAGCCAAGGTCCGGCGGGGTCTCGCAGCGTCCCAAGTTTCCCTCCATCCCAGCCGCACACGCATGTACTTGCCGGCCCGGATTCTCGTATCATCGCTACGCCTGGCCAAGGACCTCCGCACACAGCTGACAGACACTTGGACTCAAGCTCAAATGGACCTCATTCTGCCGTTCAGAGCGTGTCTCGCGACGGTGCTCCTGGCAGCATTTTTTTGTCGCGGGGGAGCGGGAGTTGAGTGCCGGTCTGGAGACATGTTGTTTACTCCAACCGGTGGAATCCTCTTCGACCACGGAATGAGAAAAGGTCAACGGGGTACTTCCACGAAGCGCAAACTCCTATGTGAGCTACCGGACTCGGCTCACCCGGACATCGCGGAACTACTACAGTACTTCGACGCTGCCCGTACCAAGTTCTCCGCCGGAAAGATACCGGACAGACGGTGGGCCATTAGTCTACACGAACCTACGACAAACTGGACTGCGGACACCCTGACAGCATGGCTACAACGGGTACTTCGTGCAGTACACGAGCAACTTCCGGACGGTTTCGCGTGGACTTCGCACTCCGTACGAAAGGGTGCAGCTACTGCATTGTACAATATCGGTACCCCAATGCAAAAGATCAAGTTCTTCGGCGGTTGGGCGCGAGAATCGGACGTAGTCCTCGACTACATCGACCCAACAGTGCTCCCGTGCCCGGGAGCTTGGCAACTCTTTGGTTGGATGACCCCTGGCGGCGCTCCACCCAACGTTACACGCCAGTCGGCGACAGATGGCATAAGTGAGCCCCAACACAGCTTAAATGGTCATATTGGTAATATAGAGATTTGAATTACAGATCTAAATTACGAAGTTACCGGCGTTACCTCCGACGTTACAAGCGTTACCTCCGACGCTACATCTCCCCTAACGGTTCAAGCGCCCACGCGCGCACGGACAGTAAAATGTCCGCACACTATATAATGCACCAGCAGCGATTGTGTGTCCACCTTCTGCCGTTTGCGAGAGCTATCGCTCACGCAAACCCACCCACCCGATTCCCTCTTACATTGCGTGTAGGGTGTCCCAAGGGCCACCAATACCAAATTCTGTAAGTGATCCACCTCTTTGGCATAAGTGAGCCTCAACACAGCTTAAATTAATCATTAAGACAGTCCATTGAGGCCCATAGTCGTGATACTTGTTTCACACACACACACACACACACTCTCTCTCTCTCTCTCTCTCTCTCTCACACACACACACACACATCACACACACACACACACACACACACACATACATACACACACACACACACACACACACACACACACACACACACACACACACACACACACACACACACACACACACTTTCTTCTCTCTCATTATGTATTTTTGTGATTATGCACACACACCATGTGTGTCTCACTCTGTATTTTTGTAATCACACAAATAATGCTCCTGTACCCATTCTAGCGATGCGCAGTAGTTACAGACGTATCCCAATCCTTATCCCAATAAGTGCGCTATACCCCAAGTCGATGTTTTTTCTATCAAAAACATTTTCATACAAGAAAAAGCAGGGGAGGCCACCAAGCAAAAAGAAGAAGAGAGAAAAAAAAAACCTAAGCCCGAGGAACATGAAGGCATGCCACAGCGTCGGCACCGCCCTCCTGAAAAGCGTCGCGGAGGTAAGAACCCAGAGTGTCATGAAGAACATCAAGAAGACGTTGCATGAATTCACGTCGCACATACCCCAAACAACGCCGAAACGGAACATAAGTAGATCGACGAACAAAATGTTGCATACGGACATAACTGTCAGAGCGCAAGGAGCGAGAGTCAGCGGCACCCATGCCATGGAAGCGACGAACAGCCACCAAAATGGCCAAGCGATCAACCCTCATATAGTGACCCGTACCCGAAATCACCCTCATGTAGTCCGGTGGGGAAGGTTTGCAAAACGCCAAGAGGTCAAGGTAGGCCCGGGCACGAAGAATGCGCGAAATTCCCCGTTGAGTGTGGCCCCCTAAATCTCCCAAGCGAGTGAGAGCATCGGGAGTCGGAAGTTGTAGGCTAGTCAGTTGGGTAGCAGGTGCCACCGCATTGTTGACAATAGATACCACCAACTCGACATCGGGCCCGGCATAATCGGAAAGGTTTTGGTTCAGTGTGTTAGTCAACACCACAAGCTCCGATTCCGAAAACCCGCTCATAGTGGAGATCGAATCATACGAATTGCGCAATTGGACCGCCCACGGTAAAGTAGAAGTGGCAACATTCAGTAGTTCCTGTCGGGTTAGACCGTACAAAGGACCTAGCGACTCGGACTCGTAATCAATAATCATGTTGGCGAGGGTCGCAGTGAATGAAGCATAGTGAGCAAGTTCGGCGTCGAGCTCGAGGGACGGTACATTAAGCCCCCCAAACTCCGCACGGAGGGAGAGCTGACGTGTAGCATGATTTAGTTGATCGAGTGTTTGTGCGTCCATAGAAACGCCCAAGATTCGGTAAGCTGCTGCACGAACGGCCCTATCTGCAATAGCAAGGTACGGTCGGCAGATATTTGGGGGGAGGGTGCGGAGCAAGAACCCATAGCGGCGTACCGCACACGTGATCATCAAGCGGAAAGCGCCGTGTGTCCCTCCGAAGTCCGACATAGCAAAGCAAACGATCTTGTCCAAGAGGAGTTGATGAGCCTCAACAGTGTCTTGTAGCCAAGAATGAACATAGTTCTCATTATGAGACGCTGAAGGGCCGTCTGCCATCGAGAAGTCCATCGCCAAAGGTGCTCCAAGGTTACTAGTACCCATAACAACGGGGACCATCGCCCGTATCACATTGACAAGTTTTGGGGCCGTATCCAGAGGTACCATGCACGAAAATTTGATTGGTTGAACATTCGAGCAGACTTTCCATAGTTCCTCCATAGCCACCGTAACCACAGTCGGGACGAAAGGCGTTTTGATAAAATACTTTCCATCGTCAGAAAAGGCTTGGATCGCCGCTGAACCCTTGCACCGTTCCCCAGTATGCCGGAGGGGGGTGCTGACCGCCAAGTTGAACAAAAGTGGGCCAAGAGGATCTCCTTGTCGGACACCCGTACGAGACTGAACCGTGCCGTGTAGGAGCGAAGCATCGTTGGGGTCGAAATAGTACACCGTGGAGTCCCGTGAGTATATCATATCAACCAACGGGATAATGGGATGTAAGTCAGGGTTCTTGTACAGCTCGGCAAGGAAACTCCGGCGGGAAATGGTGTTGAAGGCGTTCTCCAAGTCCAAACTTATAAGGCTGCAATTATGAATAGCTTGTAGGCCAATGCGAGTGGTATGAATGGCTCACTCGATACCAGCTCAGGTTAAAACCGATCTTTGTATAGGCCCAGGTGGTCCGCCGCAACAGTCGCTATCCGCGCAATGGCGTGACAATGAGCTAACCGCGACAGAACGCTGCCAGCAGCAAGCGGCCGAACTTTATGAGCTTCACCCCGAAGGCGAGTGGCGTCACGGTCGACCCCGGTTTGCTTGTGAAGAGCCCACCCGGTCGCACTCGCTAGAAAGTCCGCCGCAGCCTCGGGAATGTTTCCCGCCGAGTAGAGGTTAACCCACTTACGCCATGCCGGAACATTCAAGTCACGGACATGTTCCCATCGCCAACCATCAACGTGGGGGGCTGACAAGCGAGGTGCTTTTCTCAAGACAAGGAGCATAGACTCCTCCCATATTTTGAGGCTGTCACAGTCATCTAAATACGTGAGGGGTGGGCGCGCCGGGGGGGGCATGGGGTCGGAGAGATCACAGTTTAGGTGGGGAGTACCGGGCGGAGGATGCAACCGCTGAAGAGCGGCCAAAGCCGCGTCCGCGTCCTCCACCATTCCAAAGTCAACTCCGTCCAGGGCCACACGATGTTTTTTCCAAATAAGAAATATTGCATTTGTAGTAATAAAATCCAATCGAGCTCATGATAAGGGGACACACGGACAGAAAGACACACAAACAGACCCACAGATTTTAGCAAATTAATGTGGTAGGATATTTAGTATATGTGTTATGTGTTTAAAGGATTACAAGAAGAACAACATGAGCGCGGACAAGGAAAGTGTGGAAGGTGGGGGTTCTTCTCGGACCGTGACACGCCTACATACAATGATCGGACTCACCGGGTATCGAACCCGCGACCTTCCGCGTATTAGGCGTGCGCTTTACCGGCTAACCGAAAAAGCATAGGTGTGTGTGGCCACATACCACATATGTATCAAACTACGACACTACCACGGCCCCCCCCGGACTCTCCCCGGACCGCAGCCCGGCTCCGAAACCAATGTGGAATGGGGGTTCTTCTCGGACCGTGACACGCCTACATACAATGATCGGACTCACCGGGTATCGAACCCGCGACCTTCCGCGTATTAAGCGTGCGCTTTACCGGCTAACCGAAAAAGCATAGGTGACGTATGTGGCCACATACCACATATGTATCAAACTACGACAAAGTATATTTTGTGTTTTGGCAATGTGTTTTGCTGGTGCAATATTTTCTAGGTTCGCCGTAATTTCCCTCATCATGATGACGCATTTGCACATTTCACAGTTCATATTTTTCCGGTATCGCAGGTCGCTCGCGTGTACCGGTACGTGGGAACACATAATTTTGGTATCAAACTCTGCAGCTTTGTGCATGCCAATATCATCCATGTTTGTTTTCGAATGAGGAGGAAGAAGCCTATGCCCATTACAACTCATTGAGCCTAGCAGACAGCTAGAACCTACCCATGTCTTCCTTGGTCATCAACAACACATAATTTCCATGTTAAAAAGCATTACGCGCCTTTCGCAAACGCAGGACGAGACGTAGGACGAGATAACACGCTAACTTGTACAAAAACGTACAAAAGCTATTTCGGCCTACGTACTTTTACTTTCCAGTCCGTACCATCCCGTCCTGCGCTTGGGCCGTAGGATAGGATGAAATCGGCCAAAATCGGCTATCTGGTCCTACGGGTGTAGGACCAAAACTAGTATATTATGTTTGAACTTCATGAGCCTTCCGTTAGAACCTTCTGAAATAAATAAATAAGCAAAAAACCTTATGTTGAAAGATGCGCGCTTGACCTTTTGTTAGTGGTCATCGCGCGTGCTGTCACATGGGTGTCGAAAACTAAAAGCTAGCGCAAAGTCGCCTAATTCAGTGATACTAGGCAGGCTTGAGAACGCAACGAGGCGTCGTTTAGGCGGTGGACGTAGCTTGGAGTTGGAAAGTGAAGAGCGAAGCGAGAGCAAAGGCGGGCGTAGAGACCGCCATCCCGAACATCAACCCCCGAGCTCCCATGTGAGCATCATGAGTGAATCTAGTAATTCCCGACCCCGAAGTCTGATGCACCCGTATATGTGGCGGAGGTAGAAGGAGGCGAGGGTGTTGGCGGGGCAACCCGTGCACTAGCATGTTCACGCATGTCAGTAACCGACTGTCCGCCTGCTCCATATAGTGGCTTAACTTGCAACCGCGATGCGACTATTCGATAATATCACGACTCTAGTTTGGTGATACTCGGGATCGAGTCCATGTGACGTGTTGTGATTGTGACGAAGCTTCATAACTGCCCTTCTCCCGCCGCGATCACGCGTGCGCGACTTGCTATGGCGTGCTGGGCTTGTACCCGTGAGCGTTTTAATCTCGTCCTATATCCAAATACATGTGCGAAATACATGTTCTTCGACAACGTAGGAGGAGATGAAATTAAACGGTTTTAGTACGTTTTTGTACAGGATAGCGAAATTTCATCTCGTCATGCATTTCGTCATGCGTTTGCGAAAGGCGCCTATTGGTATTCAGGAAGCATTACACATTCAATGCGAGATTCGATTTGTTGCGTCTTATATTGTACAAATTCGATGTGCTAGCGATATTGTTGTCTAGAAAGTTGTCCATGTGCACAAAACCTACTCCAAATTACCCCTAATGTTTTTGGCCCATCCTTTACTTGCCGTGTTCATGTGTAAAAAATGTCGGGGCTCGTATGTGACGAGTGCAGTCATGCAACAATACATTGCATGGCATTGTACATGTACTCGTTACTAAGTACAATTCGTGCTTTTCCATCGGAAGGACGTACAACGTGGGTACGTCGCTACTACAATTAAGCAAGGGTTGTGATGCGTATGGCACAACCAGTACCTCCCGGCACGTACAAATACGCACAGTTAATCTAACTAGCCACACGACGCGCCAAGCGAGGTTTCCAATGCAAAATGTGATTCCCTAGACTGGACGAGACGCGTCGCAAGTCTGTTGATGACGGTTGGAAAGCCCTAGCACCTGACGCGTAAGCCAAGCGAGACCATGTGCAAGCTAACGAGGCAAAGACTATACAAGCCTAGTGCACTCGAGGGAGGTGACATAACCATTTAAAAATTCCCTTTGTTCAATTGCAATATACTGCTTAAGTACCAGTAGTGAGACATCTTCTTATCTCTCTCCATATGCACTTCCACCTAGCAATTGAGCAACGACAGAACAGAACATAATATATTTGTGTATGCAGTTAGCTCTCCGAAGGCTAACTACCACACATATTTCTACATAGTATCATGTATTCGGTCTAATCCGTAATACCCTCAAAAACCGAAAGCCCGTAATTCGCTAGTTGTTGAACATATATGTAATTGTCTCATGTTGTCATTTACTTACATTCAAACATTAAATAACCTAACGGGTTCCAATACGCAGTACCTTAAATCCATCAGTACAACTCTAATTATAGACTAATTACAGACTAATTATAGTCGGGTGATGAGCAATAAGATACATCTGTAGAATATACATGAATTGCATAAATTATAGGGTATGGAATACGCACCAAGTAAACACGGATAATGATTTCACCCACCGCTCACTTTAACGCGTGCATGTATAGCAGACAAGTGTGTTCTCACTAATC
>JAPMLY010003022.1:0-29815 GCA_026401115.1 Tetraselmis chui | reverse complement strand
GAAAGTAAGAGAAGTGATTTTCAAAATAGCGACGGAGATGTCACGATTTTCATCAAAACAATTACGGCCTTGTGCTAGAAAGTAATGTTAACCGGTACCCAACATCTTTTGCGGAGCGGCGACTCGATCCCCGTGTTTAACCAACCCCTTCCCTAGCTAGTCGGTACCTAGTTATCGATAGGCTGCCTTAGGCAATGTGCCTAGGCTTATCGCAACGGCACACTGCTCGTACATGCGCCCCCCGAATGACGTAAACCAACGGGGGAGGGTACGGACGGACACAACGGGCTAAGACATGTGCTCGAAAACTGGCGGCAAAGGACCGGGGACAAGAGAAAAATTCAAGCAGGGAGGCAATAGATCCAGCCGGACACCGTCTTAGGCTCATGTAGTCATGTCGTCTAGTCTCCCCATGCCCCGAAGGGGGAAGGAAGACTAGACTAGCCCCGTCCGGAGAAGCATCGCTTATCTCGGACGAAGGGTGCATGGATCGATAAAGGGACCGTCGACGACCTTAGCGAGGGGTGTTTTCGCATGCCTTCCCCCCAATTTCCGGGACGACCGGAGTCGCATAGGAGTAGAGATCAAGAAGGTTCGCCTGAACAAGCACACGCTTACCAGCTCGGCTGATGAACGCCCTAGCAACGGTTGGAGCATGCCGCGTATCGTGGAGAATGGCGACATGTTATATTTCATGCGTGTATGCAGAAAAAATAAATATAGCAGAAAAATGAAAAATGTTTACGGGTATGATTTTGAAGGTGTTGTTACTGCCAATGGAGAGGTTGAGATGAGTGGTTCACGGTGTAAACCCTAATTGTAAGTCCCCGAGGGCGTAGATAAAGGGAGGGCCTAGAGACAACAACCGTTAAGTCGGTATTGTTGCAAACAATTTCAATTTCTGCATACATACGGGAGTGCAAAACGAAGGGAAGAGATTGATGAAGACGCGGTAGTTAACCTCTCACAAAATGCTAACAAAATTTAATTCTGCATGCGGTTTTGCGGAAGGGAGAGATTGAAGATGTTACTCTTTGTTTGACTGTCAATGCAATTAAAAGAGAAAATGGGAAGGATTTTGTCTCAACCCTCCACAACACTAAGCTTGAATAGACAAAGTTTGATCCCGCAAGCCTTTGCTACTCCACGTAGCTATAGTTCGGGCTTTATCTCGAAACGGTCGTATGTAGCTAGGCAACGTAGCTAACTTTGCCTCGGGAAACCATACCATATAAAGCGTATTGAAGCATGCGTAACTATCGGTGCGTATTGTACGCACCGGGAGGTATTGGTAGTGCATGAAAGCGAGATGTGTCCTCGAGCTTTACAATTGAAATTGCTTACAACAAGCACCGGTACATGCAATTGGGTGCTATCTCACGGCATTCACTATGTTGCCATCTAGGTCTTCTAACTAGTAATTTACGCAGGGGGTCTCTTTGTCCATCTCTCTCCATTGGCAGCAACGACATAAGATGTACATCATACATGACAATATGTATCGCTATGAATGTGCTAACATATGGAAAATAGTTATGTTGCTATCTCCACGATGCGTGGCCCGCTCCCGCCGCTAGCTTGAGAGCGATGATCGTCTTAGTTAGCCATCTGGTGCTCGTCGAGTCGTGCCTACTTGACCTCTGCTCCCCGCCTCCATCCTACCGTAACGTGAAACAGTAA
This sequence comes from Tetraselmis chui, assembly GCA_026401115.1. Taxonomy (NCBI): domain Eukaryota; kingdom Viridiplantae; phylum Chlorophyta; class Chlorodendrophyceae; order Chlorodendrales; family Chlorodendraceae; genus Tetraselmis; species Tetraselmis chui. The sequence continues at coordinate 28,135 of JAPMLY010003022.1, read as the reverse complement.
TAAATTCCGAAGTACTAAAATAAATTACTATTGACATCCTCACACTCGGGAGGGGTCGAACCTGCCTAAGCGCATCCAATCCGACCGTCTTAGCTCCGTGCTTGGGCACCCCATGAGCGACATACTAGTGGGATTAGGGCCCGCCTTAACGCGTGAACCCCCACTTCTACCCAACCGAGTCCAACTCACCCCGGCGAGTGGATCCGTAGACGCACTACACGTGCACACTACTCAACGGCGCAGCCATCACAGTTTTGAAACACGTCGCACCGATAACTTCCGCGCCACCACATTCAAATCCGACACAAAATACACAAAATAGTACACCAACCTCCTACGAAACAAAATAATTACAAATACGCCCACCTCCGACTAGGCGCACTCCCACACGCCCCTCCGGGCGTCCGGACATCCTCGTCTGCCACCTTCCAAGCCCATGCCCACCGCGGCATGGCTGTGAGCAACCATATTTCGCATACCACTCGAAAGCCGCAATCAACCTCCTACATATGCATGGCCTCCGCGAACTCGGGGAGCGCGGCCAAGCACAGTTCGAAGCGCTCCACGCGGAGCATGTTGGGCAGGTCGTCCTCGATGATCACCTTCACGGGGTCAAAGCCATATGCGCCTTGGGAGAGGAAATATCATGGCATCGACCGTAAACAAATTATGATCTCCGTCATCTATCATGTCGTAGAAATTGGTTTCATGGTTCATGTTTAAATGTGAATCTGAGCCATGATCCTCCGTTGCTCCGTCCGTGCGATCCCCGAGCAAATCCATGGCGTCGTCGGCGGCGGCGACGGCGGGGCCGATTCAGTCGAATCGCAACAACGCGGGCGATCTCGTGGGCGGTGGGTTGTGGGGTCGTCCTGTGGCTAAAGGATGAGCGAGTATGGCCAAGTTCTGGTGTCGATAGGTACCTTTGAACCCGAAGCGTGAGTTGTGTCGGATGGGTGACCGTCGGTGACCTGATTGGCTTGTGCGTCTGCGAGGTCGTTATATTCGGCGGAACGGTTATGAGCCTCGATTTTACCGATGTGAGTAAGAACACTTGAAGTGCAACGGGTTTCGAAGGGGTTCGTGATCGATTCTAGTGTGTCAATGTTGATGTGGTTGGGAAGCCGGTTGGGCAACGCATGTAGCCTTAAATTGATACCACATGCGGTAGATGCGGAGCATGTGGTGTAGCCATTGGACATAGTGTATGTGTAGGCGGGATATGATACGGGTAGTGTCGCGGGTTGGGTTTTGAGGTGTCGGGTGGGTCAGTTTCAAGGTTTATTAGTGAAGCAATTATGGAGTGGGTACGGGTGTGGGGTATGCATGAGCGGCTCATAACGACATGTATGATTTGTACCTGCGGTCCATGCCAATGTGAGCGGAATGCGTTTGCAATGGGAGTGTAATTTTATGATAAGGTGGCGGGTGTCCTTAAGGTTATTGTCGGTGGAATACTTCCATTCTCCTATCTGATTTTACGAGGAGAGGCGTACCGGCGGCGGGGTGAGGTATGCTCTGCAAGGCGGGGTTCGAATAATCTAATAGAATCAGGATTGTGGGCTGGGGGCTTGACTTGTGTGGTCAGAATCTCGCCAGGCAAGACGGCGGGGCAGCCGGTGATGGAGGAGAGGTCAAGGCCTTCGTCAAACTCTCTTTTTCGGGTGGTCGTGGGACTACGTAGGACGGAGGGTGCATCTAGTTGAGGGAGTGGATCGATGAATGTGGCTGTTGTGAACGTTTTGATAGGTTCATTACCGAAGTCGCCGATGATGGACTCTGTTGTAAGTAATACATTATAATTATTATTTGCAGATAGCTAATGTAAGCTACTCTAGATATGATTAGTACAGGTATAAATCGGACATACCGATAAATTGTTTGACTCGGTACAGAGCTGTCGCTAGGCTACAGCTCTGACACTTCTGTTATCCCGACACCACGCATGTAGGCTGATTGTCTCTGTGATTGTCATGTTTGCGTGACTGTGACTGTAACTACGTTTGCGTGAGTTATCTTCCACACTAACCGTGTCATCATGGTTCAATAGGTTATGGGCCCCCGCCTCACGCCACTCACGCGCGACAACATGGTTCGGCGAGCTGCGATCGACAGCTCTCCAGCAAAAGGCAAGTTTCTATAGACACTTAGTACTTTCACCTTGTAGTCGGCGGTATCGCCAGTATGAACTGCGATTTAAATCCCACCTCCACCCCTCTTACGTCAGCTCCTCGAAGGCGACAGACAGCCACCCACACCGACGCACTCGTCGTGTGTGGACAAGGTGCACACATGTCCAAGTTGGAGAAGGGGGGGGCGCACTATCGGGTGAATACGCATCCACGGGTTGCACGACAACCCTAGCTTCCCTTTTATTTTAATATTATCTTAGCGAATCAGCCGCCAGCGCAGCGCTCCACTTGTCCTGGCCTTGGCCTCGACTTGTGCCCCACACTGACTGGAGGATACAGAAAAGGTGCTTTGAGACACCCCGGGGCGTCAGGCCGAGGGGTCGGAGGGCATCATGCCGTCTCTTTGAAACCACTGTTAGGCACAAGTCCGGCTAGCGATTTTCATCGCTGCCTGTTTTTTATTCTACTCTTTCTCTTTCGCCCTCTGTCGAAATGGCGCCGAAAACACGCTCTGCCGACTCTCCGCTTGTTTCGCCTCCTGCTTCCCCTGACCTCGGCTCTCAACAGAGCAGTCTCGATCGCACCCCGGATACTCTCGCGCTCGTCCTTGAACAAATGGCGCGTATTAACGCTCGCATGGACGCGCAATCGGCCGACGTTGTTGTTGTTGCTGCTGCGGGTGCTAATCCCGACACCCTTGTCGCTCAGCGCCGCCGCGATGCGCAGCTCGAACCCTCTCGGGACGGCCACGACGTGCACACCCTCCCCCTGCTTGAGCATCCCCTGCTTGGCTACGCTCAACCGGACGCACAAACGGCCTTCGCTGCAGCTACCGATGCAACTCATGTTGGCGACCCCACCGTCGCACAACGCCGTCCCGATGCGCACCGCGAGCCCTCGCGTCACGAGCCACCGGTTGATCACCTCCCGCCACCCCCACCATATCCCCCCGCTGGATATGCCCTTCACAACCCGAGTGGACATCATCCCATGAACATCAGCCTGCCGGAGGCGCGCCCCAACCTCGTCCCCCCCCCCCGTGGCCTTCCGCACCCGTACGGCCCGCCGCACACCATGGCCGGCCGCTCTCCCTTTCCCGGTGGTCCACTTCCTCCCTTCCCTGGACGGCACTCTCCCCGAGCACAGGGTGGCGGCCACACCACCCGTGGCGGTCGTCGCCCCACCATTGACCCGGTTGTCATCGGCCGAGCGGCACACGAAGCCCCCGGCTTCGACAAGGACGCCCTCAACCGGTCCATGAAGATGTCGGTCCCCATCATGGGCCCGACCACGGACTTTAAGCAGTGGAAGAGGACCTTCCTTAATTTCCTCTCCAGTAAGACCGCATATCTCATCCCGCAGCTGGTCATCCGCGACTCCGGCGTCTGGCAGAACGAACATGCGCAACACTACGCCTACATGCTGCTCCTCCATGCAGCCAACACGAATCAACGCGCTGACCATGCGATGAAATGCGTTTATCCGGCCCGCCCTGACTGCGCCGCTACCGCGTGGGACATCCTATGTGAACGCCTCGACTGTCGGTCTTTTGCTCGCTCCTTGTCCCTCTTGGAGAGCCTGATGGTCAGACAGCGCCCTGGCATGTCACTCAGTGACTATGTCCACTCCATGCGCCAGGCCTTTGATGACTACAACGAGACGTGCCAAATGGTTGATGGCTCCGCTGGCATCCACCCCCACAACCTCGGTCTCCTCATGCCGCGCGGTATTTCCAGCACTCCAGCAGCGGCCCACACGGTCAAGCTAAACAGTGCGTCATCAACGCATTTGACACACACTACCGACTATCGGCTGATGAAGTGATGGCCAGCATCCTCCACCTCGCGCACAACATGGACGACGACCCTGCCCCGGACACACCCGCTCCGGTCGCATCACCCCCTCCAATCTCCGCATTCGTCGCTGCGGGCCGCGGCTCGCACAACGGTCGAGGCCAGCCACACCGTTATCCTCGCGGTAGTCGACCCAACAAGTGTGGCGTATGTGGCAGCCTAAACCACCTCATGTCCGCCTGCACTGCCCCGGATGACGCTATCCTTAAGTGGAACCTCGCCAAGCGTAAGATGACCGTCCAAAAGTACGGCGCCCCCGGCGGCACTACCTCTGCTCACGCTGCTCTGCTGAGCGACGTCCCTGCCGACGACGCCCCATCGATGACGCCGACAGCTTACCCACTCTCGAGGACTGCGCGGATGACTGCGATGACGACGAGGTGAGTGTCCCCTTCAACTCTGTGGTATTCTCCTCTTCCCTCACCCCGGGTCGTAACCTCTCGCAGTTTTGGGTCGTTGATTCCGCTTGCTCGATTAACCTCACCGCGTTCCGAGATGACTTCGTAAAGTTCACACCCCCCTTCGCTCCCTCTCGCGTGGGAGGAGTCGGCGTTGACATTAAGGGCAGTGGCTAAGTGCGGATTTCTGTCAGACTTGCCTCTGGCCAGCTTATTCACCGCAATGTGTATGCACTATACACCCCCGACCTATCCTCTCGCTCCGCTCAGAGTATCGACAGACTTCTTAGTGTCAACTAGATGCAAACGCACAGCGGTTGTTAATTCATCTTCCCCTCTAACTCTGACAATGGCATGCTTTTGGTACCCACATGCTTGGGTGTGCTAAAACCGTCCGGAAACGGTCTCTACCTCCTTCCCCACCAGCCGGAGCTCCCTTCAAGCCCATCCGCAACGCCGGCACCTAACCCCTCACCTCAAGTTGCCCTTACTGCCCAGTGTGACCCCGTACTGTGGCACCGTCGGTTTGGCCACATGAACATGCAAAGCCTACAAGCCAAGCGTACTCACGGTGTCCCGACTAGCCATGTGTTAGCTAGCTCTGTAAACAAAGTCTCTTGCGACTCTTGCATGTTACACAAAGCCATAGCTGCACCGCGCAACACCGCAGCTTACGCAAAACCATCCCGCCCCCTCCTCAACCTGTCCGCTGATCTCTGGGGACCGGTCAATGTCCCCTCCCCACATGGCCTCCGCTACTGCTTGCTCGTCATCGACCACCTCACCAACTACATGTGGGTGCGGTTCCTTAAGTCTAAAGACGACGCATGCTCGGGGTTGAAAACAATCCTCTTGGACATCAAACACTTGCATGCCCGCCATCATTGCCAGTCGGGCGCGTTCGCACCAGTCCTCAAGTTTGACTCCGACTATGTGTCTAAAGCTATTGTCACTCGCCGGATGTGCGCACACCTCGGCGTCGGGGTCGAGTTCTCTACCCCATACGCCCACCACATGCTCGGCAAAGCCGAACGTCCTTGGCGCCCTATCCGGGACAATGCGTCGGCGATGCTCCACAGCATGGCCGTTCCCAACTCCATGTGGTCGTGCGTTGTCAGCACTGTTGTGTACCTTCGCAACCGCACGTACAATCGCTCAGTCGGACCCAATGGTGGCGCCCCCCTCACACTCCTTACGTCGTCTGTGCCCGACGCCTCCAAGTTCCGCGTCTTCGGCTGCGCCGTTTTCGCCAAGGTGCCCGACAAACAACGTCGGAAACTCAGCGAAAAAGCATTTAGCGGCGTCATGGTGGGCTATCCCCCTGACGCACCCGGGTACCGTGTCTACAACCCGGACACGCGTCGCATCACCACTTCCGTCCATGTTGTCTTTAAGGAAGACACCCCAGGCTTCGGCACACAACTCTCCGTCGACTCGCTCATCACCGACTCTTCGGCAGACGTACCCGCAGCCTCACCCCTATCCCACCCCATTGACCTCACGTTACCAACACACCTTCCCCCCCCCCCCCCGCCGCCCCTCGCCATGCTCGGCTCCGCTCACACCCCATTCGATACGGCGAAATGGTTGACCACTTGTCCGACTACCCCCCGACCCTCGTCACGGCGTGTTGTGATCCTGAACAAGGCAAAGATCAAGAGGACATATTTGAGCACCCTCACATTCCCGACCTTATCACAGGTCCCCCGCACACGCATGCATGCACGTCCCCTACTGCCGTCGCCCTCCTCTCCGCCCGGGAGTGTGTGGAACAAAAATCCTACCGGGCTGCGTTGGACAACGCCCAAGCCCCCAGTGGCAAGCAGCTATTCAACAAGAGTATTCCTCCCTCATCGCCAATGGCACGTGGGAACTTTTGGACCTCCCCCCTTGCCGAATGGTCATTAACATCATGTGGATCTTCAAAGTCAAGTCGGATACAGCCGGCGACGTGTCCCGCTTCAAAGCGCGGTTCGTCGCAAAGGGGTGAAGCCAACGCGCTGGACTGGACTACACAGAGACGTTCTCCCCAGTCATCCGCATGGCCAGTCTGCGTGTCTTCCTGACCATCGCAGCCGCTCGCGACGCTGAACTCTGCCAGCTTGACATCGACACTGCGTTTCTCTACGCTCCCATCCGGGAAGACGTGTCCATCCGCCAGCCCCTCGGCTTCAACGATGGCACGTCCAAAGTGTGTCACCTCAAGCGCTGCCTATACGGCCTCAAACAGTCCCCCCGCGAGTTCAACATGCTACTTCGTGCATGGCTCGTCGACCATGGATGGCAACAATGCGTCTCCGACCCGTGCATCTACATCTACCGCACCGGCCACGTTTTCGCCATGATCGCCATGTACGTCGATGACATTCCCGCGGCCTGCAATGATGCCACTTGGCTCGCATCGTTCAAAGCACTCGGAGCACGGTTCAAGATCAAGGACCTCGGCGACCTCTCCCAACTCCTCGGCATGCACATTACCCGCGACCGCTCCACGCGCACCATCTCGCTGGACCAGTCCAAGTACATGCGCGACATAATCGCCAAGTACGGCATGTCTGACTCTAAGCCGTCGTCACTTCCCATGGACCCGGACTTTCTCGCCGGCCCCGCGCACATGACCTCGCCCTCTCTCACCGGAGTGGCCAAGGACGTCTACCCCAGCCTCCCGTGCAGCCTCCAATACGCAGCCGTTTGCACGCGCCCCGATGTCTTTCACGGCGTTGAGCATCCTCGGCTCCGCCAAAGCCTCGCCCACGGAGGCACACATGCATGCTCTGAAAAAGGTTCTCCGCTACCTTCATGGCACCATCGACATGCGCTTGACGTTGGGGGGGGGGCATGGACCACAGCCTCCAACTCACAGGCTTTGCCGACGCTGACCGGGCCAACGATAGCAGCACCCGCAAGTCTCGCTCCGGCTATCTCTTCACCCTCGGACGCGGGCCCATCAGTTACAAGTCCAAACAACGGACTTGTATGGCTCAATCCACGTGTGAAGCCAAGTACTACTCTGCGGTTGACGCCAACAAGGAGGGACTCCACCTCCGACAACTCACGGGGGAAATCTTCAACTCCCTCATCACCGAAACCACCACCATCTGGGAGGACTACCAAAGCGCCATTGCATACTCCCAGAATGCCTTGGTCAGCGAGAAGACTAAGCACATCGGTCTGAAGTGGCACTTCCTCAAAGACCACGTGGAGCAGGGAACCATCAAGTTGCGGTTCCTCCCCAATGACCAGATGGTGGCTGACATGCTCACCAAACCCCTCCCAGGACCTGCACTGGCAATACACCGAAGTGCAATCCTTGGAGGACAAGACCCACTGCAACGCTTCATCCCGTAGCTACCTCCAGGGGGAGGGTTGTAAGTAATACCGTATAAGTATTGGTTGCATATAGCTATTGTAAGATACTCTAGATATGATTAGTACATGTTTAGATCGGACATACCGATAAACTGTTTGACTCGGTATAGAGCTGTCGCTATGCTACAGCTCTGACACTTCTTTTATCCCGACACCACGCATGTAGGTTGGTTGTCTCTATGACTGTCATGTTTGCGTGACTGTAACTACGTTTGCGTGAGCTATCTTCCACACTAACCGTGTCTGCATGTTTCAATAGACTCCCATCGTCCCCGATGGATTTTTTCTAGAAGTGTTAGTTGGAGTTGTAGTGCGCTATAGTGGTAGTCTTGCCGGAGGCCTGACATCGAGGGAGGTTTGCCTGCCATGCGGCCATTGCTCATGAAATGGCCGCACATAGGGCGGTAGAGAGTTTTGTTCCCGGGAAGGAGGCGGATGTTGTGAACGCCCCATATAATTCAATTTTTTGTGCAAATTGATTGGATGTGAGGGGGGGATGTCGGCCGTTGTAGGTGAAACCTGCCCCATTTCACTTGGCTGTTGCGAGGAGGTCATCATGTTTGGTGATGTGGTGGAGGGGAGTGATGGTGGAGGCTAGACTGTATTTTTGTGCATCTGATTTGAGGTTGATATGGAGTAGGATGTTAGGAGGGTTAAGTTCGCCAAGCTGAATGGTGGGGTTATGTCCAATGTCCTAGATGTGTGTGGGCGCCTCGGAATTATATGGCGTCATGGGGCTGGCCGTCGGCAACTGTGTTTGCGAAGTGATGAGCTTAGTAGTTGTCCATAGAGTTTGTGTGCTTTTATTTTGCCAAGATGAGTGGGGAGGATTACTACGGTGCGGATTGGAGTGTTGATATGATAGAGGCGAGTATGACTCAGTGGGGTTGTTGTTGTATTGTGTGGGGGTTTGCGGATGTATTTGTGGATGAGTCAAAGGGAGCAATCACTTCGGGCATGAGGGCAGGGTGGCCTAGTTTCAGTCTTCGGTCGTTGGCTGCGATTTGGCCATGCTAATGGTGTGCGTTAGTGGTATAGAGGTGATGAACATTTTTAGGGAAGTTTGTGAGTATGGGTGAGTGGGTGAAGCCCCTAGGGGGGTGGAGCCCCCCTTTTTAAAAGAGCCGTATGTGTAGACGAAGGTTGTCCAATCGTGGGGTGACGGGTGTACGGGGAGTCAATGTATTTGAAGTGGCGTTGTGGTGTGTGCTCCGATTGAGGGAGGATAAAAAGTGTGGCGCTAGGATAGTGGGTGGAGGTGGAGTCGCCGTTGGTGATGGCGTGCTCCATGGCCCGGCGCATGCATTCTTGGTCGTATTTGGGGGTTGCGATGTTGGCACCATGCCATGTGTGCGGTTTGTGTCGTTCAATGATGTGGTGGTGGCGGGAAGGGCGCGTCTTCTTAGGGGAGTATGTTGGTGGCCTTGATAGCGTCCTAAATGTCAAACGTCGTCGAGGGAGACAAGTAGGAACTTGTGTGAAAAGTCGCGCATGATGTCATTGATCATCCGTTGGAACGCGGCTGGAGTATCGCACATGGCGAGCGGCATGGCAACTAATCCACTCCATTATTTTGTAAGGAGTCTGAAACGCGATTTTGTGGATGTCGTCCTCACGTACTCGAAAGGAGAACCCGTACGCTAAGTCGTGGTATGTGTAAAAAATAGCGTCTTTGAGTTTAATAAGGATGTCATCCACACACGAAAGTGGGTAAGCCTCCGTACGCGTAATTGCATTAATGCCACGGCAGTCATCTATGCACATTCAAAACGATCCATAGCATGGCAAACAAACAAAATTGGAGAACCGAACTCATTGTGACCAGATCGAATTCGTCTAACCTTTGCGGCATCTTTCAACTATCAGTTGAACTTAACGTGCTCCGCAAGTGACAATCGGTTCAGTCGCTGACGCTTCATCGGGCACGTTGTTTCAATATATGGGCCTAAGTGAACATCCAACTACAACTTGACGGCGGTTTCCGCCTCCTCTCTTCCATCCCCATCTGGGTATGTCTCTCTATCCCCTCCCCCTCCATGTGCTCACTCTGCCATGACCCCTTCATCTCACCCCCACAAAGCCCCGCAGCACATGCCCGCACTTCGCTGTTCATTCCCACTGCCGCCCCGCTCATGGTCCCGATACGTGACAATGCGCTTGGTGCCAACACGACTAGACACATGACCTCACCCGCCTCCACGAAGTGCATTGGGCTCCCTGCCTACAACTACACAACACCATAAGTGAGATCCTCTCTAGCCCCACTGCCCCCTTTGCCTTGAATGCCGGGATCGTCCTGACCACCTCCCCCATGCTACATGACCCCGGACCCACCCCATAGATACACCCCCTCATCTCCTTCAACCACAACCCTATCAACCCCGACCTCGACATGCTCCCCACCGGCAAGCTTACCATTCACACCCACCCCACACATCATGACACAACCATCCTATGGACCCCCGACGGCCACGCAGTCACAACCCTCTCCGGCCCCCGCGTCCGACACCTCTACAACCTCTTCCGCCCCGACCTCACACACCACGCATTCGAAGAAGAGGTCCACCATCTCATCACCAGTCTCGGCACTCGCTTGGAAATTCAATAACCAACCGCTATACGCAACCGCTAGGCCACTCGAGAGGACCTCCTTTCTGCCCTCCGCGACATCTTCCATACACAAACCGAACCTAACTCCCACCCCCTCAACAAGTCACTACACTCCCACACATACCACTCACTCTACACAGAAGACACCATCTTCTCATCCAATGGCAACAACGTACCACACACCTCACACGGCACTAACATCGCTACCCTGGAATACGACCACGAATGCATGCATTGCGCCACGGAACACGCCGTCACTTGTGCCAACTCCACCGCCTCTCACTCTCCCAAGGCCACCATCCTCATCCCCCCCGATGGGAGCACGCACCATACCGCCACTCCAATGCATCACTTAACCATACACCCACCACCTTAGTACCCTCTCCGACGACGCAAACACGTTCTTATCCCCAAACCAACACACATGCACCCCCACACCGCACCATTCGGCAAACGCTGGATGGTGGACATCTACCTCGCCAAAAATCCCCTCGCATTTTCCTCTCTCCCCTTGCTCACAACAATGACCGCCCTCCACAACACACTCGAATCCATTTACAACACGCATCGCCTCTCCCCATCCGTCACCATCCCACCCCCGTCCCGCTTCGCCAATAATACACCACACCCAAAAGGCATTTACGACCTTCCCCCCAACCCCACCTACCCCGTTACTTACCCTCTTCAAGAGCGCATGACACTAACACACTTCCCCACAAGAGGTGTACTTGCTTGGAATTGGTAGATCTTCGTTTACACCGACGGCTCCAGAAAAGGAGGCTCCTCCCCCCTTGGAGCGGCTGCCACCCACCCCGCCTCAGATACACGCATCAAAATTCTGGTGACCTCCACCCCTCCCTCTCACATCATCAACCGTGTAGAACTCACGAGCATCGACACCGGCCTACAGTTTGGTAACACCCACCTCCATACGGACAGCGCATGTTCAGTCTGCCTTTTCCAAGGCTACATGAACTGTCCAAACGCTTACTGACATCACATCCACCGCGATACACTTGAAATAACCACACACACCCTCAAAACGCGATGCACGTAATGTATTCGCATTCATCTAGGCAAAATCAAACCACATAACCATTCTATTGTAATCGACCTTGCTGACGCACTCGCTAACCAAGTTGCAGACGGCCACCCACCCACACGACCTACACCACAAGTTTAGACGTGTCGACATGCACATGAACCTGGCCATGCACACACATACTCCAAACATATGGCGACCCCACGCTCTACAGATACACCGGCCTCAAAAGCGACGCACAAAAATAGAGTACCAATACACTCATACACCCCTCTCACACACCACCAAACACGGCGCGCTCCTCGCCTACGCCGCTGCGAACGGAGCGGACTTCACCCTTCACAAAAAACACACATCACGAACCAATGTCCAATTCACACACACGCATGAATTCATGTGGGGAGTACACAACACCCGCCTCCTCTCACATATCCCCACCCTGCGTTTCCTCATGTGTGGTCAATTCACAAGCAACGGCCACATGGCCGGTAACCCCCCCTCTATGTCACTCTTTGGACATGACCGCCACAACAACGCGCTGCAACTCCTTATCTTCCTCCTAGAACGCCACAACGGAGGCCGTTGGGAGACCCTCACTGCGGACTTTGGTAACAATCCCGTCAAATCTTTCACGTCCCCCATTATGATCCACGCCCTCCTTGATTGCCACCTCCCTCACCCCGTCGAAATCCCCACCCGTCTCGTAGTTGCAGACGAAGCCCTCTAACTAGACTCCCTCAAAAAAAAACGTATCCTACCGTCACTAAAGACAGTAAAAAGATCCCAAGTACTACCAAAGTACTACTGACGCAAAAAATATATAGGGGATGGGTCGGTAGCTCGAATGAGCAACGCCGACCGCCTTCGCTCCGGGCTTGGCCTCCCTATGAGCGATAGACTGGTGACCACAGGGCCCGTCGGACGACGGGCACCGATCACCTCTCCCCAACCGAGCCTAGCAGGGACTGGATCCGGATCCTAAGGAGCCGCGAATCCACGAGACTACTCGGGTTCGGACTTGGTCTCGTGGGTCCGGACCCTAGAATCACAGGTAATCGCGGGGTCCGGACCCTAGAATCACAGGTAATCGCGGGGTCCGAACCCTAGGTTCAGTAGGTAATCGCGGGGTCCGAACCCAAGGTTCAGTAGGTAATCGCGGGGTCCGAACCCTAGAATCACAGGTAATCGCGGGGTCCGAACCCTAGGTTCAGTAGGTAATCGTTGGTTCCGGTACCAGTTATTGTAAGTAATCGTTGGCTCCGGTACCAGTTATTGTAAGTAATCGTTGGTTCCGGTACCAGTTATTGTAAGTAATCGTTGGATCCGGTATTCATCGTACTTTAATGGATCCGCGGTAATCGCGAGTACCTCATCCTCGCAAAACGATGTGGAATCGTGATACCCAATCAGTACTCACGATTCCGAGTATCTCACGAATCTGTGGTTGCCCGAAGTGACACGCTGTTTTTTTGGGAGGTATTTGGCAATGCAAATATGCTGAGGTGTATGTCTAGGATTGGTTCAATAGCCCTGATTGCTGTCATTCCGCAGCCTTGAATCGATTGTAGCCCACCCAAGGGCTATTTAAACGGTGCGTACGCGCTTGAAATCCACCATAACCTGCCCGTCCACATCCAGTCCTATCACAATTAGCCGCCACTTCAAAAACCGAGCTCAACGTAAGGCGTCAAGCCTATTGGTCCACCCTGCTGGAAGACTTTCACAACGAGCAAGAGAAAGTTGAAGAGGTAAGCAAGAGTTCCCCCCCCCCCTCCGCTTTGCCCTCACCCCCGAGTTAGCTGCGTTGTGATGTTCGGTAGCGCCGCATGGCGCCCCCTCTCCGCCTCCGCCCGCACATTTATGTCTGTTTATTTGCTCTATCGAAGCCATAGTAATAGCGTTGCAGTTGAGCTTGTCGACACTTTGTTATCGCTGTTATGTGATGCTTTTCTATTCTTTGCTTTCCGACGTAAAAGGTTACTTTGTCGTTTAGTATATTGCCGCACTATACTGTTCGGTAGCGCCGCATGGCGCCCCCTCCCCGCCTCCGCCCGCATATTTATGTTTGTTTATGCTCTATCGAAGCCATATTAATAGCGTTGCAGTTGAGCTTGTCGACACTTTGTTATCGCTGTTCTGTGATGCTTTTTTGTTCTTTGCTTTCCGACGTAAAATGTTACTTTGTCGGTAAGCATATTGTTGCACTGCGCGGTTCGGTAGCGCCGCATGGCGCCCACTCCCCGCCTCCGCCCGCACATTTATGTCTCTGTTTATGTGCTCTATCAAAGCCATATTAATAGCGTTGCAGTTGAGCTTGTCGACACTTTGTTATCGTTGTTCTGTGATGCTTTTCTGTTCTTTGCTTTCCCACGTAAAAGGTTACTTTGTCGTTGAGCATATTGTTGCACTGCGCGGTTCGGTAGCGCCGCATGGCGCCCACTCCCCGCCTCCGCCCGCACATTTATGTCTCTGTTTATGTGCTCTATCAAAGCCATATTAAAAGCGTTGCAGTTGAGCTTGTCGACACTATATTATCGCTGTTCTGTGATGCTTTTCTGTTCTTTGCTTTCCCACATAAAAGGTTACTTTGTCTTTAAGCATATTGTTGCACTGTGCTGTGGCCAGTGGCTCAAGTTGTGAATTTGCTGCAGGGGGACTATGTAACCATATCACTTGTTTACCCTATGTTAGGCACTCTCTTAAAGCAGCTGTCGTCACACAGGCCCGTTTCACTGCAAGATGAGCGGAGGGATGTGGACTTGTACACCATCGAAGCGAAGGACATGGAGCCTCATATGGCGGAGGCAAGGGAGAGTCTGCGGGCCGGAATCATTGAGCGTTTTTTCACGAACATAAGGGAGAACGATTACATCAAGGTAGGGATTGCGACATTGGTGGACATTCGGTGAGTACCTTGTAATAGTTGTGTGTGCATGTGTTTAAATTTTGCACATGTGTTTCTATTATATACCTGATAAAAATATTGAATGTTGATAAATAGATGTGATTGTATCTGAGCGTCCTTGTGTGTGTGTGTTTGCGTGTATATGCTTATGCATATTTGTATTGAGTGCTTGTATGTGTGTGTGTGTGTGTGTGTGTGTGTGCGTGCTTGTATGCGCATGTACTTCTGCATGTGTGTTTGTGTGTGTGTCTTATGCATGTGTGTTTATGTTTGTGTGTGTGTTTGTCTTATGCATGTGTGTGTCTTATGGATGTGTTTGTGTTTATCTGCTTGTGTGTGTGTTGGCTTGTATGTGCATCTGCTTCTGAATGTGTGTGTATGTGTGTGTGGTGTTCGTTTGTGTACCTATTTTGTATGCTCCCTACGTGTTCCTGTGTGTGTGTGTGTGTGTGTGTGTGTGTGTGTGTGTGTGTGTGTGTGTGTGTGTGTGTGTGTGTGTGTATGCAAATTTACTTGTGCATTTGCTATGTTAACTAAAAATGTGAATTGTGCAGGTTTAAGAATCTGGACTTCAATGGCATTCGTCCCGACTTTGCGCCTACAATTTTGGCGGCTGCAAGAAGGGAATTTGGAGAGCAGTGGCGCACAGAGCCGGAAGAGAGCGAGGCAGAAGGCGGTGCTTATCCAAGCATGAATGCTGCAGAGCTTGGCAAGCAATTGATGTCGTCGAAGAGTAAGTCTTTCACTGCATTCCTTTCCGGGGATTTGAATGGGCGTGTGACGCCCTCTATAGCCAAGCACGTGGAAAAGGATGACTTAGAGCGTTACCTTGAGCTGCCCCAAGAAACGGACAAGGACATTTGTGTGTTGACATGGTGGAAAACACATGCAGCTATGTACCCCGACTTGGCTTTAATGGCGCGGCAGTACTTATCTATGCATGCTACCTCTGCTGCATGCGAGCGTTTGTTCAACAAAGCGGGGCGAATGCATGACGCGTTCAAGAAGAACACCAAGGAAGATAGCCTAGAGGATGCCTTGTTAGTCTCATGTAATTGTTGAATTATGTATGCGCGAGGAATATGGTTGTCACCACAAGTCTATATAAACTGTAAGAAATGGTTGTCTTAAACCTGTTTTCATCCATATTTTGTGCATTTAATGTTCATTTGGTGGACTCGCACTGGCCATGCGATATACCATTTGGCATTACTTGTCACATCATATGTGAAAAATGATACTGCATCGGAACCTGTTTCCCTGTGATGGCAAGTGTCTTTTTTGAGCCGGAGGGCTATAAACTCACATACGTTGCTTGTGGCACTTGCCGGAGGGACCAAAAGCTTTGCTAAATTGTATGGGATAGACTGTAAAGTACTAAATATGTTTGCAGCGGGCAGAAAGTATGGGAAGTGAATTGTACGTATCTACTGTATGGGATCCAAGCATAAGCAGGCGCATAGAACTAGTAGAGATGTAAAAATTCAATTTGCAGTACAAACTTCCCCCAAAATGCGCAATTTGTATCAATTTGCACGAGTACTTCGAGTACTTGTTGGAATCGCGAACCCAACGAATCCAACGGAACCAAAAAAATTAGAAGTACTCATGTACTCGGTTCCGGAATCAAAAACACAGGTACTCGCTGGATCCGAACCCTAGAATCACAGGTAATCGCTGGATCCGGACCCTAAAATCACAGGTAATCGCGGGATCCGGACCCTAGAATCACAGGTAATCGCGGGGTCCGAACCCTAGAATCACAGGTAATCGCGGGGTCCGAACCGTAGGTTCAGTAGGTAATCGCGGGGTCCGAACCCTAGAATCACAGGTAATCGCGGGGTCCGAACCCTAGAATCACAGGTAATCGCGGGATCCGGATCCCTTTTTTAGAGGTACTCACTAGTTCCGGATCCAAAAAAATCAAGTACTCATGGATCCGAACCCAACAAAAAAATGGCGGATCCAGTCCCTGGAGCCTACCTCACCCACGTCAGTGGATCCGTAATCCCATCGGACGGTACACACTCAAAGGCGCAGCTTTCACAAATTTGAATTCGGCTCACATGCCGGAACCTGCGCCGCCCACATCAAAAACACTCCGAGTACTCCGTCAAATACTACGACACACGTACGTATCAACTAGATTACAGATACCACCCCTCCACGGAGCCGGCGCACTATCGCGCGCCCCTCCGAGCGTCCGGACGTCCACATCGGACGCCCGCGAAAAACAAACCCAGGTCCCATCAGGCATGGTCGTGTGCCGCCAACACACGCTGACCACCTCTAACCCTCTCTCTCCCCACATCGAAACCACCAAACACACTCACATCGACACTCAACTACCGACCACCATGTCTTCGCCTTCCAACCTCCCGGACTCATACAAGCAGGTCCTCCTCAAAGACCGCCCTACACCCCTCTTCGCGGACGACCACATCGGCCCCCGCAACCGCCTTGTGGGTCACCCACTCGCACCCTTCCTCACCGCCCCACAGCTCGATAATGCAGAACATGGACGAGGCACGCCCTTGGAACCCACTCCGGGCACAGGGCTCCAAACTCCCCTGGTCCTTTCAGCTCCGACGACTACCCCAGTCCTCGGAAGGGCCGTTGACCTCTCTGCTCGCCTGATCGACTCCTACCTCCTGACATGCCAATACTCCACTGCCCCCCCCGACACTGCCAGCTTCTCGCTCCACGATGTGTTCCTCCCGGACACGCCGTCTTCATCACACATGCTTATCTCCGCTTGCTCCCTCGCTAGGCGCTGGCTTCTCGAAAAGGTTCACGCCCTAACCGATATCCCGGCCCGCGCGAGAAATATAATCGGACGGGAACTCGCCCATCGTGCGCGATGGACGGCCTCAGTCACCCGCACTCCACACCCCGCCATGCCCCAACAACTCGATCTCACTCCTCTACTAGTCGCTCTCTCACACGGACACCAAGAGGTCCGACTGGATATCCCCACCTCCTGTATATCGGTTGGACTACTTTATCAGCTCGCTTCACGCCAGCGTGAACTCCCGTCGGGAGGTCCGACGCCGCCTCGCGCCGCCTCGGACCCCCACCTTCTCAACACACTGAGACAGCAGGAAATTCAGATAATCCGAGCTGTGGTCGTTCCCGCAGTCTCAGGCCGCCGCGTGAAAATTAGCTCTCCACTGTTCACTCATCTCTCCGGCCCCGACGTCGTCCCCCTGCTACATGCCCTCCTCCTCGATCGACTCGCCACGGAACTCGCCGACACCTGGAACTCCAGCGCCACCGACCCAACCCCCATTATGGAAGACCTCCCACAACCCGTTCAACTCCTGCTCCAGATCGCGGACGCCCTCCAACCTACACGCGACCCCATACAGGTTGAAAACGACCCCACCTCCTTCTGGATTAATATCCTCCACCCGTCCCATAACCCGATCCTTTCACAATCAGGCCCTGTACATTTTCACGCCACACTTCAAAACGCTATTCACTCAGTACCCCCCACCCCCCAAAACTACACAATAACCATCACACCCCCCCACTCACAGGCCATGTCCCAGGCACTTCCTGGGCTGACACCTTGTTGTAAGTAATACCGTATACGTATTAGTTGCAGATAGCTACTGTAAGCTACTCTAGATATGATTAGTACATGTCTAGATCGGACATACCGATAAACTGTTTGACTCGGTACAGAGCTGTCGCTAGGCTACAACTCTCTCACTTCTGTTGTCCCGACACCACGCATGTAGGCTGGTTGTCGCCGTAACTGTTCCGTTTGCGGGACTGTGACTGTAACTACGTTTGCGTACGTTATCTTCCACACTAACTGTGTTTGCATGGTTCAATAGGTTATGGGCCCCCGCCTCACGTCACTCACGCGCGACAACCTGGTTCGGCGAGCTGCGATCGACAACTCTCCCGCAGAAGGCAAGTTTCTTTAGACTCCTAGTACTTTCAACCTGTAGTCGGCGGTATCGCCAGTATAAACTGCGATTTTAAAACCCGCCACCACCCCTCTTAAGTCAGCCACCCGACGGAGATAGCCAGCCACCCACACCGACGCACTCGTCGTGTGTGGACAGGGTGCACACATGTCCAAGCAGGAGAACGGGGGGGTGCACCATCGGGTGAATACGCATCCACATGTTGCACGCCGGCCGTAGCTTACCTTTATTTTTATTTTTATATTATTCTAGCGAATCAGCCACCAGCGCAGCGCTCCACCTGTCATGGCCTTGGCCTCGACTTGTGCCCCACACTGGGTGGAGGATACAGAGAAGGTGCTCTGAGACACCCCGGGGCTACAGGCCGAGGGGTCGGCGGGCATCATGCCGTCTCTTTGCATACCGCTGTTAGGCACGAGTCCGGCTAGCGGTTTTTACCGCTACCTGTTTTTTATTCCGCTCTTTCTTTTTCGCCCTCTGTCGAAATGGCGCAGAAAACTCCGCCTGTTTCACCCCATGACTCCCCTGAGTCAGGCTCTCACCAGAGCACCCTCGATCACCCCCCGGATACTCTCGCGCTGCTCGTTGCGCAAGTGGCGCGCTTAACAGCTCGTTTCGACTCGCAGTCGGCCGAGGGTGCTGTTGCTGCTGCGGGTGCTAATCCGCACCCCCCTGTAGCTCAGCGCCGCCACGATGCTCGCCTCGAACCCGTCCGGGACAGCCACGACGGCCACACCCTCCACCTGCTTGAACATCCCCAGCCTGTTTTCGTACCCCCGGACGCAGAAACAGTCTTTGCTGCTGCTACTCCTGCAGCTCCTGTTGGCGACCCCACAGTCGCACAGCGCCGTCACGATGCGCCTCGCGCGCCCTCGCGTGCCGACGCGCACCACGACCCCTCGCGTCACGCCATCCGGGTTGATCACCTACCACCACCTCCCCCCTTCCCCCCCGCCGGATACTCCATTCAACACCCCGGCCCTCATATCCCGGAGGCGCCCTCTCACCTCGTCCCCCCCTACCGTGACCACCCGCACTCGTACGGCCCGCCGCGTCCCATGGCCGGCCGCTCTCCCTTTCCCGGTGGCCCACCTCCTCCCTTTCATGGCCGGCACTCACAATCCTCATCCAATCTCCCCACCCCCTCCCCCTTCCCTGCCCCACACCCAACGGCTCCATCCCTCCATCACATTGGCTCTCCACCCTCCTACACCAAACAGCTTCTGAATACGCACACTCTCACACCCACTCCCGCCGGCCCTCCCCCCCACCCTTCAACTTATCTCTCCACGCCTCCCTCCAAAAATTTCCCGACGGCTCATACTTCCGCTCCCACCCCTCCCCTTCCCCACACATCGCCACCAACATTCAAGTCTCCCTCACCACCACCATGTACTGCATTCTCGTCTCCACCAACGGCACTGCCACCATTCCCCTACCCCACACCTACATCCACCGAGGCACCCCCACTCACACCACATGCTCCCTATACATCACACCCCACCACTACTCCATCTTCGGAAGGTCCCGCATCTCGGACCCCATCTTCACCACCACCCCGTCCCCCCCTCCACTCACCATCACGAAACACAAATCCCTTCTTCGCAACCCCCCCTCTCTCCTCCTCGAATGGGCAGGTCACCTCCAGGCCACCAACACCTACGAAGCCTGGCAACAAGAACCAACAGATAGCTCCATGCTCGACACCCCCGACGAAGCCCCTCTCGACCTCGACTCCCTCCCCGACATCCAACTGGCCCCCTCCCACTCCCCCCCACCCACTCACACTCATAACCAGCGCCCTTCCAAAAAACGTCGCTCCCCCTCCCCCGCCCCTCCTCCACACCCTCCCCTCCCACACCCTACTGCCCCCCCATCCTTACCCGCCACCACTCCCCTCCCCCCCATACTCCCTCCCCACTATCTACGAGACCTCGATCGACCACATGGATTCCTCGTCCACCCCTCTCACACAACCCGCCACTGCCTCCTCTCACCCAACCCCGGGTCAACACCCCCCTCCTCCCCCCTCCCCCCCAACACACAGACTCCACCCCCAACACGACATCAACCCCCCTCCACCCCCTGGCCCCCTCCCTCCCCCGCCTCGACCCCATGGACTCCTCCCCTACTACACGCACCCCTACAGACCCCGCACTCAAACCTGCCCCCCCGCCCGGCGTCCTAAAGCACGCGCGACCCACCCCCAAAAAGGCCCAATCCTCACCCCCACACCGCCGCAAACCCCGCGACTCCCCGACAAGCAAACACCACACAACCTCCCCTACCCCGCAACCCACCCCCTACTCCGAACACCGAACCCCCAACCTCCCACCCAACACACACCCCTCCAACCTCCCCCTACCTGACTCATCCCCCGCAACCTCGACCCCCGAGCTTGACGACCTTCCTGATGAAGACCTGGCCACTAAGGACGCCTCGGAGGAGCACCTCCCCTCCCCTGGACCTCCCATCCCTCCATCCGACTTCCACTCGGCCGATAGGGCCACCCCCCGTCCCTAACTCCACTACAGACGGGCCAGCAGGCCCGGAGGTTCGACCCCCAACCCCTCTCCCACGCCCTTCCCACGACATACGTAATCACGGTGTAATCAACCCACACATGGATACACTTCCGCCACACTTCACACCCAACACTTGCACCATTAAACTTCACAACTACCTATTTGATCTTAACCTTGAAAACGGCCTCCCCACCCCTATCGGGCACCTAGACTCCTCGGCAGTACTCTCATTCCAATGGGGTCACTACCAGGACCTCTCCAACCTCTACTGCATTGCCACCTCCCTTGCCAAACTCCACTCTAACTCCTGCAACACATACTCTATCATCACAAACATCGAGGTAGTCACATTTCATAACCATCACGTATACCCCAGCCAGTGGACTAACCTCGCAAACAGGGGCGTACCCCCACGCCCGGGCACGCCCCACAACTCCCTCCTTGTCCTCACCTGGCAGCAATCCCACTTCGGCCTTTTACACGTGACGCACGACTCGGCCACTTGGGTAGACTCACTCCACCACCCCCCCCCCCCCACCGTCCCTACTTACCCGCTCCCTCTCACTCCTCGCCTCTTGGAACTCGTCTCCCCCCCCCCCCACTCCTCGCTCCTCGCCTCCTCCACCCCCCTCGACAGAACGACGCATCCCGCGCATGGTCCTGTGGAACCCACGTCCTCCTTCACACATACTTTATTCTCACGGCCCCAGATGACCATGCCTACGTCCCTGTTGTAAGTAATTCCTAATGTAGATTAGTTACAGAGAGCTAATGTATGCTCTGATAGAAGTCCTTATGTACGGGACATCATCTAGAGTGCCTGTGCACGATATCACGAACTAGCCTATAGACAGCTAACAGCTATAGCTGAAGTCACTTCTCTTGTCTCAACACCAGCCGTCACCCAAGGCTGGTTGTGTAGCGTAATCCTTACTTTACCTTTACTTTTATTTCTTCACTTTTTAATTCTGTTCTCCGGAACAGTCCCGCTACCTTCGGACCTACTCTAGCCTACTACGGCTATATCCTACTCTACGCCTCGACGACCTAGCCAACCGCACAAGCGCACTCGCTTGTGCGGACAGGGTGCATACATGTCCAAGCTGGAGTGGGGAAGGGGGGAGCATTGTGAGGGTGAATACCCATACACAGGGTGCACGACAGCATCAGCCGTAACTTAGCGCAGCGGACATATACACCTGCATGTTATTGCCTCGGCTGTCACTGTGCCCCACACTGGGTGGAGGATACGGAAAAGGTGCATTGAGACACCCCGGGGCATCAGGCCGAGGGGTCGGCGGGCACCATGCCGTCTCTTTGTATACCGCTGTTAGGCACAGTTAACGCTAGTGAATTTTTTCACTGTCCTGTTGGGTTCTTGTTGTTTCTTGGAATGGCGCCAAAATCAAAACCGGCACCTGCGGCATCGACAGACGACACGGCTGGCGACTCCAGTCATTACGACACACAGTCTGCTGACTCGGCCAGCGACAGCATTCGCCTGGTCATGGAGCAACTGCAATTGCTTCACGCCCGTATGGACGACCAGGCCCGGACGCAGTCGGAGCTACTCCGTCGAGACGCGCTGCGCGATCACCCGGTCGCTATCGACTCGGGGGCGAACCCACCTGTGGACGGCTCATACAGGCCTACTGGCGCCTTCGTGCCTGCTCCAGTACCCGAGCCGACCCATTTTGGCACCGCCACTCGTCGACACACGATCGACCCGGGATTTGTTGCCATGACGGCTGACTGGGGTAATAACTTCGATAGTGACTCGTTCTCTCGGTCGTTTCGTTTGGAAGCTCCGCTAATGCCCAAGACGGGGGAATTTAAAACATGGAAGCGCGACTTTCTGTCGTTCTTGTCTATCAAGGGGGCCGCGCTGATTCCTCAGCTGGCTCTGTCCTCCTCCGGTGTTCCCCTGAATCCAATCGCTCAGCGGTTCGCGCACGCCATGCTCGTTCAGTGCTGCAGACATAATAAAGCTGCTGCACAGGCAATCGCTAGTGTTCCAGCTGGACGCCCTGAGTGCGGAACAGCTGCCTGGGAATTGCTGTGCGAGAGACTGGACGCGCAGTCCATATCCCGCACCCTGTCACTTTTGGACCGTATTATGGTGCGTCAGGCTTCCGGACAGTCCGTCTCTGCGTACGTGCACGCAGTAAAGCAACATTTTGACGAACTAAACGAGTGCCTGCAACTGAAGGATGGTTCAGCTGCGATTCACCCGCACGTGCTCGCTCTAGTCCTGATCCGTGGACTTTCTAACGTTGGGCAGTATGGCCAGGCTAAACAGTGTGTTATTAACGCATTTGACACCGACTTCATCCTGTCCGCCGACAAAGTGATGAGCAGCATCATTCACCAGGCGCAGAATCTGGACGCTGACGTCTCTGGTCATCCTGACAGTGCTGCTGCGGGACATCCAGTCAATGCCTTCCTTGCGGATCGGAAACGCCAGGGTGGCCGTGGCATTGGCGGTTGGACCTCGGACAAGAAGAAGTCCAAGTTTGCAATGAAGTGCGGGGCCTGCGGGGACCCAAATCACGTCTGGTCTACCTGCAAGGCACCAGATGCTGATGTCCTCCGCTGGACACTGGCCAAGCGCAAACAGATTGCGGAGAAGTACGCCGGGCAGCCGCCTCCCACCGCTCACCTCAGCGACCTACCTGCTGAGGGAGATACTGAGGCGGGGGATGCTGCTGCTGAGGACGTACTGGAATATGACATGCAGGACGAGTACGACGACACAGAGGTCGGTACATCCTTTGCCTCTGTTGCTTTCGCGTCCGCTACAGCTCCTGTTGCTGATCTGTCGGATTACTGGGTTGTTGACTCCGCTTGTTCTGTTAACTTAACGTCTTTTCGATCGGATTTTTCGGAATTTCGTCCCTCGACCCGCAACAGCACTGTCGGTGGGGTCGGTGTCACAGTACATGGCAGTGGAACTGTTCGCATTCCCATTTGTCTGATTTCTGGTCGAACAGTCTTTCGGCGCGTTCATGCACTCTATACCCCTGATTTGTCCTCTCGGTCTGCACAGCGTATCAGTCGTTTACTGAGCGTCAGCTGGATGCAAAAACACTCGGGGTGTGAGTTTTCTTTTCCCACCAACACTGACTCCGGCATGTTGTTGGTCACCACAGGAATGGGGATGCTAATCCCGTCGGGAAATGGACTGTATCTCCTTCCGAGGTCGCATGCCTGCGCGGGGCTGTCCTCGCGTGACGTAGACAGTTTTAGACAGAAATCTGTCGCACTTGCTGCTGGGTGTGACGCTGCTTTGTGGCATAGTCGGATGGGTCATCTGAACATGCAGAGTCTTCAGGCTCAGCACTCTCATAATACGGCGTCTGTGCATGTTATGCCTAGTTATGTAAATGATCTCTCCTGTGAGTCATGCAATTTGAACAAAGCTGTGTCTGCGCCTAAAAACCGCACAGCATCGCAGAAGCCAGCTGCCCCCCTCCAGCATCTGTCGTGTGACTTGTGGGGTCCTGTCAGTGTCCCATCGCCTTACGGTCTGAAGTATTGTCTGCTGGTCATTGACCATCACACAAACTTCATGTGGGTTAGGTTTCTGAAATCCAAGGATGAGACATGCGCTAACCTCGAGACCATTCTCCTCGACGCGCGGCACACCCATGCCCGGTTCCACTCCCAACACCATGTTTTTGCGCCGTTTCTGAAATTTGACTCGGACTCGGTGTTCGAGGCAGCGAACACGCAGCTCATGTGCACAAGATTGGGGTTCAACATTCAGTTCTCTGCCCCTTACGCGCATCACATGCTTGGGAAAGCGGAACGTCCGTGGCGCACTCTGCGCGACTGCGCGTCCTCCATGCTACATGCGATGTCTGTGCCAAATAGCATGTGGTCATGCGCGATCAGCACGGTGGTCCACCTCCGTAACCGCACGTACAGTCGCGCTGTTGGTCCATCCGGAGGGGTTCCTCTCACCCTTTTGACAGGCGCTGTTCCGGACGCGTCTGTCTTTCGAGTGTTTGGGTGTACGGCATTTGCTAAGGTACCAGATAGTCTGAGACGGAAACTCGGCCTGAAGGCGTTCCGAGGGGTGATGGTGGGGTACTCGCATAACTCGCCGGGATATCGTATCTACAACCCTGCAACCCGGCGCATCACAACGTCTGTGCATGTCAAGTTTGAGGAACTTGTGCCCGGGTTTGGGTCATCCCACCCCGTCGCCTCGTCGATCGATGTGTGTGCAGATGCAGAGACTTTGTCTGTTGCCCCTGCCAGTCACCCACTCCCAGACCTGCACATGGATGCGGAGGACATTGTGACTGTGACTGAGGTCGACAGACCCACTCGCCTGCGCGGCCCGCCCGCTCATTTCGAGGACTACGTTGCTCACGTGTCAACTGTACCGCGGGTGTGTGTCACTGACTCGTGTGAGACCGACCTGTCTGACCACATGGACGACATCTTTCCTCTCCCAGATCTCTCCATGATGGTAGCTCACCCGCGTCATCAGTGCTCTGAAGGACCAGTGGTAGACGTCGCTCTGGTGTCCGCGAGCGTCTGTGTTGAACCGACATCCTACAAGGATGCTTTGGTTAGTCCACAGGCGGTGGAATGGAAGCAGGCTATGCAGTTGGAATTCGACTCTCTAACGTCTAATCAGACATGGGATCTCGTTCCCCTGCCTGCTGGACGCCGCGTAGTCAACAGCATGTGGGTTTATAAGGCTAAAACAGACGCTTCTGGTGCCGTTTCTCGGTACAAGGCGCGGTTTGTCGCAAAGGGGTGCAGCCAGCGCGAGGGGATTGATTACACGGAGACGTTCTCACCCGTCATCCGCCTCGCTAGCCTCCGCGTCTTCTTCAGTATCGCCGCAGCTCGTGATCTAGAACTGGGCGGTCTCGACATCGACACGGCGTTCATGTACGCGCCCATTAAAGAGGATGTCTACATCAGACAGCCCCTTGGGTTCGATGACGGGACCACCAATGTCTGTCACCTGCGCCGGTGCCTCTACGGCCTGAAGCAGTCCCCCCGGGAGTTCAATGAGCTGCTTCGCGACTGGCTCGTCTCTCAGGGATGGCGCCAGCTGATGTCCGACCCGTGCATCTACATCTTTGAGGCAGATGGCGTTTTCGCCATGATTGCCCTCTACGTGGATGACATTCCGGTGGCGTGCAACAACACCGCATGGCGAGTGGCCTTCACCGCCTTGGTGCGATCCAGGTTTGACATCAAGGACCAGGGCGACCTGTCGGACATCATAGGCATGCACATTACACGGGACAGAGCTGCACGCACCATCAGTCTGGATCAGAGCAAATACGTGCGTGAACTGCTCGACAAGCATGACATGGTGGACTGCAAACCCTCGTGTCTGCCCATGGACCCTGGCTTCTTGGCTGCCATCGCCAAACAGACACCGATACCCCTCACGGGCGCGGACCGGGACATCTACCCGAGCATGCTTGGCAGTCTGCAATACGCCGCCGTTTGCACTAGACCGGACATTTCAACCGCGCTTAGCATTCTGGGCTCTGCGCAGGCTAACCCCACGGTGGCACACATGCAAGCCCTTAAGAAGGTGCTGCGCTACCTCAAAGGGTCTCCCAGCATGAGCCTGACGTTGGGGGGGGGGTGCGGACAACACTCTCCAACTGACAGGCTTTGCTGATGCAGACTGGGGCAATGACTGTGAGACACGCCGTTCACGATCGGGTTTCATGTTTACACTGGGCAGAGGTGCAGTCAGCTACAAGTCGAGGAAACAGTCCTGCGTCGCACAGTCAACATGCGAGGCAGAGTACTACTCCGCAGCGGACGCAACTAAGGAGGCCATTCATATTCGACAGATGCTTTCGGAAATCTTCAGTCAACCTGCCAGCGGGACGACCACCATCTGGGAAGACAACCAGAGCTGCATTGCCTATTCGCAGAATGCACTGGTGAGCGAGAAGACCAAGCACATCGACCTGAAGTATCACTTCGTGAAGGACCACGTGCAGCTGGGGACTATCAAACTACGGTACCTACCCACAGGTGACATGGTTGCTGACATGCTGACCAAGCCACTGCCTGGACCTGCACTCGTGAAACACAGGAGCGCCATCCTGGGGACATCCGGACCCATGCAGCGACACACATCGTAGAGGGAATTATGTAATCACTTCCATCTGGTTACAAGACACACCTTAGCTATCTTGAGGGGGAGTGTTGTAAGTAATTCCTAATGTAGATTAGTTACAGAGAGCTAATGTATGCTCTGATAGAAGTCCTTATGTACATGACATCATCTAGAGTGCATGTGCACGATATCACGAACTAGCCTATAGACAGCTAACAGCTATAGCTGAAGTCACTTCTCTTGTCTCAACACCAACCCCCCCACCTGGCCGCAACACTCCCCCTCCCGCGAACCCCCCCCTCGACCCCTGCCCGCACCCCACACCAATCCTCCCCCATCATCTTCCACAGCCCCTACACCTCGTTAACCTCAACACCAGGGGACTACACACATCCATCATGGATGTGGAACACCTAGCCACCACCCACCGCCCAGATGTCCTAATCCTCACAGAAACCACCCACACCACCCACAAATCCCGGTGGCGTGTCGCCCTTCCCCAATACCTCCTCAAAAGCTCACGTCCTCGTTACTCAGCTGTGTCATTACCCTCCGCAGGCGTTCTCTTTGCGGTCCGCAGGGAGTCGTTCCAATCTGCCACCGTCCTTACCCCCCCATCCCACCTAATCCCACACATCGCAGGACTAAAACTCGTACCCCACTCAGGCGACCCATACCTCCTCCTCGGAGTCTACATGCCGCAGCTCCACAGCACCCAACTAACCCGCCTATACGCGGAGGTCGCGACATGGGGCCTCCGCCTAACGGACGACTACCCAACTCACCGTGTCCTCTGGGGAGGCGACTTCCAAACATCCACCACACAAGGTAGGGGCAACCCCGCCCTCACCTCACTCCTCAAACACCACCTCCGCCCCCTACACCCCCCCCTCCCCACCTTCCCCCGTAGCGGCGGATGCCTTGACCACTGGCTCGCCCCTCCTCCCTCCCCCTTAAGCCTCAATCCTCCAGCATGCTCGATCTTTACCTCTCCATCACACTTCTCCGACCACTCGGCGTTACACCTAATTATTCCTGCCCCCTCCTCCCTAATCGCTCGCCCACCCTCGGCCCACGACCCACCGCGCCCCCACCACACCACCCGTAAAATCACCTTTAAGCTCCCACTCCAGCCACATCACATTCAATCCTACCAACATAGCACACCCTCCCTTATCACCAGCACAGCCTCCCTCCACGCAGAAATACTAAATACATCCCCTTCACAGGCCTCTCCCGACACCCTCGACACCC
>JAPMLY010003021.1:0-27435 GCA_026401115.1 Tetraselmis chui | reverse complement strand
CAGCAGTCGGCATGCATGGGATGCCAACGCTTCCCTCCAGGTTACCCTCACGTTTGATGCTCCCATTATGACGCTCCCCGATGGCACAATTATCCCTATCCAGACTCAAGGTCGTCTTTTGTCCATTCCCTCCTACGTTCTTCACCCTACTCCGCGGAACCACTCCCCACTTCCCCCCCCTTCTTCATTGCTGGCGTCCCCCACCCCCCCTACCACTAATGCGCAGCAGCTGTGGCATGCTCGCCTTGGCCATCTCAGTGGGCGCGGCCTTTCTGCCCTCATTCGCGATGGCATCACAGACCTTCCCAGCCAACCATGTGTTCTCCCCTTCTGTCGAACATGTGCTACCATCAAGTCAACAGTCGCCCCGCGCCCTCGAGGACTTCACCCCAAACCCACTGAACCGTTTGCCCGTTATGGCTGGGATTTCTGGCAGAATAATACCACCTCCTTACAGGGCAATGTTTACTCATGTGGGGCCATCGACTATGCTTCCTCTATGGTTGCCTTGTACTTCTGCCGCTCCCGGAGCTCCGCCGCCGCTTGCTTCCGTGCTTACCGCACCATGGCCTCCTCCCTTGGCTACCGCCTCCAGTCCGTCCGTCTTGATAATGACACCGCCTTCCGCAGTCAAGACTTTATCACTGCCTGTGATGAATTCTCTACGGCCCGTGAGTACGCGGCACCCTACAGTCAATTTCAGAATGGGTTAATCGAGAGAACGTGGTACACCCTCTCCACATGGGCCCGGTGCATGCTTGATTATGCATGCCTCGGCTCTGACTTATGGGAATTTGCTATGGCTGGGGCTGTCCATCTGCACAATCGCACCTTTCGTCGAGGCGTCAATGACATTCCTCTTCGCCTTCTCACCGGCGCCACTCCTGACCTCTCCTACCTGCGCACCTTTGGCTGTCCAGCCTTTGTGCACGTCCCCCGTGCAACCCGTCCGAAGACTGCTCCCTCTGCCCGTGAAGGCATCTTTGTCGGGTATTCCCCGGACTCCCCTGCTTGGCTCGTATGGATGCCGGACACCCGCGTCGTCCTCGCCAGCCGCAGTGTCGCCTTCCATGAGGCTGATCGCCTTGGTCGTTTCGACCCTTCCATTCCTTATGAATGGCCCATTTCCACCCCTGCTTCTCATGCTCCACCCTCCTCTTCACCATCTTCTCAGGTGCAGGATGCCTCGCCCTATTCAGCTCGCCTCTCATCTCAGGAGGGACTTCCTATGTGTCACTCTGACAGTGACTCTACCGACGACGACATCGACGCCCCCGCTCCTTCTGTCCTCGACGATCCCCCCGAGAGTGTCGTTCGGACGCCACCTCCACAGTCATGGTCCCCCCCCCGCTCTTCCTCATGTGCCTTCCACTCCCGACCACTCTGCCGCTCGACCCAGCCGTGTTATCAAGCCCAACGTCCGCCTCCCGGCTGCTGAATATCTCTTTCCCCAGCGGGGCTATCAGCCTCCGGCGGCTCTCCTTTCCAGTGACTCTGCACTCGACCCTCTTGCATATCAAGCGGCCATTAGTTCCCCTGATGCGGCGGATTGGCTTGCTGCCATTCACTCCGAATACGACTCTCTCATTGGTCGTCACACGTGGGATCTTGTCCGCCTGCCCTGTTGTAAGTAATACCGCATACGTATTAGTTGCAGATAGCTACTGTAAGCTATTCTAGATATGATTAGTACATGTCTGGATCGGACATACCGATAAACTGTTTGACTCGGTACAGAGCTGTCGCTAGGCTACAGCTCTAACACTTCTGTTGTCCCGACACCACGCCTGTAGGCTGGTTGTCGCCTTAACTGTTCCGTCTGCGGGACTGTGACTGTAACTACGTTTGCGTACGTTATCTTCCACACTAACTGTGTTTGCATGGTTCAATAGGTTATGGGCCCCCGCCTCACGTCACTCACGCGCGACAACCTGGTTCGGCGAGCTGCGATCGACAGCTCTCCCGCAGAAGGCAAGTTTCTATAGACACCTAGTACTTTCAACCTGTAGTCGGCGGTATCGCCAGTATAAACTGCGATTTTTAAAACCCGCCACCACCCTCTTAAGCCAGCCACCCGCCGGAGATAGCCAGCCAACCACACCGACGCACTCGTCGTGTGTGGACAGGGTGCACACAGGTCCAAGCTGGAGAACGGGGGGGTGCACTGTCGGGTGAATACGCATCCACAGGTCGCACGCCAGCCGTAGCTTACCTTTTATTTTTATTTTTATACTAGCCTCGCGCATCAGCCACCAGCGCAGCGCTCCACCTGTCCTGGCCTTGGCCTCGACTTGTGCCCCACACTGGGTGGAGGATACAGAAAAGGTGCTTTGAGACACCCCGGGGCTACAGGCCGAGGGGTCGGCGGGCATCAGGCCGTCTCTTAGCATACCGCTGTTAGGCACGAGTCCGGCTAGCGGTTTTTACCGCTGCCTGTTTTTCTTCCAGCTCTTTCTTTTTTGCCCTCTGTCGAAATGGCGCAGAAAAACCCGCCTGTTTCACCTGTTGGTTCCCCTGAGTCAGGCTCTCAGCAGAGCACTGTCCATACTACCCAGGGTGTTCTCGAGCTGCTACGTGTGCAACTGACGCGCCTTGACGCGTACCTCGACTCGCGGTCGGCCGCCATTGCTGCGGGTGCTATATCGCACCCCCCTGTAGCTCAGCGCCGCCACGATGCTCACCTCGCACACTTTCCGGAGGGACACCACGTGCACACCCTCCCCCTCGAACACCCCCCGGATACTCTCGCGCTGATCTTTGCACAAGTGGCGCGCTTGACAGCTCGTTTCGACTTGCAGTCGGCCCCGGGTGTTGTTGCTGCTGCGGGTGCTAATCCGCACCCCCATGTCGCTCAGCGCCGCCACGTCGCTCACCTCGCACACTTTCCGGAGGGCCACCACGTGCACACCCTCCCCCTCGAACACCCCCCGGATCCTCTCGTGCTGCTTGTTGCGCAAGTGGCACACTTGACAGCTCGGTTCGACTCGCAGTTGGCCGAGGATGCTGCTACCGCTGCAGCTCCTGTTGGCGACCCCGCCGTCGCACAACGCCGCCCCGATGCGCACCGCGAGCCCTCGCGCCCCGAACTCGTAGGTGAACACTTGCAACCACCCCCCAAATACCCCCCGGCTGATTCTATCCTACACAGCGACCCCTCCCATCACAACATCGCGGTTAAACAACTCTCGCCAACCCCCCCCCCACCCCCTCGTTGGATATGCCCCTCACCACCCCATACCTCTCATCCCGGAGGCGCCCTTTCACGGCGTCCCCCCCTCCCGTGACCACCCGAATTCGTACGCCCCGCCGTCCCCAATGGCTGGCCGCTCTCCATTTCCGGGTGGCCCACCTCTACCCTTCCATGGACATCACTCTTCCCAAGCCAAGCGTGGCGACCACACCTCCCGTGGCCGTCGTCGCCCCACCGTTGACCCCATAGTCATCGGGCGACCGACACACGCAACCCCCGACTTTGACCCAGACGTCCACCCCAGTCTCTTGGGCAGCCCCCGCTACGCCCCCGTCTGCACGCACCCCGCTCTCTCCCCGGTCTTGCGCATCCTTGGCTCCGCCCAAGCCTCACCCACAGAGGAACATTGGCGCGCTCTGCAAAAGGTCGTCCGCTCCCTTCATGGCACCATTCACATGCGCCTGACGTTGGGGGGGGGCATGGACCACAGCCTCCAACTCACAGGCTTTGCCGACGCTACCATGCTCACCAAACTCCTCCCAAGACATGCACTTGCAAGACACCGAAGTGCGATCATTGGAGGACAAGACCCAATGCAACGCTCTATCCCGTAGCTACCTGCAGGGGGAGTGTTGTAAGTAATACCGCATACGTATTAGTTGCAGATAGCTACTGTAAGCTATTCTAGATATGATTAGTACATGTCTAGATCGGACATACCGATAAACTGTTTGACTCGGTACAGAGCTGTCGCTAGGCTACAGCTCTAACACTTCTGTTGTCCCGACACCACGCTTGTAGGCTGGTTGTCGCCTTAACTGTTCCGTCTGCGGGACTGTGACTGTAACTACGTTTGCGTACGTTATCTTCCACACTAACTGTGTTTGCATGGTTCAATATGCCCGTCGGTCGCAAAACTGTCAGATGCAAATGGGTATTTAAAACAAAACGACATGCAGATGGCTCCATTGCTCGCTACAAGGCGCGCCTCTGCGGAAAGGGATTCTCTCAAGTCCACGGTCTAGACTTCAATGAGACGTTTGTCCCTACTGTCAAGTTCACTACTCTTCGAGTCATATTCTCCCTTGTGGCACACCTTCGCCTTCACTGCGAACAAACAGACGTCGACTGTGCCTTTCTCTACGCTGACCTGGACGAAGAAATTTACATGGATCAGCCAGAAGGTTTCCATCAGCGCGGTGAGGATGGTGCACCACTTGTCTGCCTCTTGAAGAAAAGCATTTATGGTCTGAAGCAAGCGCCTCACAACTGGCATCGTCTCCTCAACCGCTTCCTACTCACTCAGCAATGTGTGCAACTTCGCACTGATCTTGGGGCCTACGTCTACCGCTCACCTTTGTAGTCAGGAGGGGGTGTTGATCCTTCGCGTTCTCATGACTGCACGTCTCCCGCTATCGACAGTATCTTAAGCATCATTGCCGTGTACGTGGACGACATCCTCATCTGTAGCACGTCCCCGGAATGGATCTCTGAGTTCAAGACAACATTGGGCAATCAGTTCGACATAAAGGACTTGGGACCATGCAAGTGGCTACTCGGCATGACCATCGAGAGAAACCTGACAGACAAGCCATTCACCAAGCCAGTTACATCCCGGAACTATTGCAACGTTTTGGTATGACTGATTTCAAACCTGCAGCAACACCGACATCAGCGAATGACCCACGAGAGTCTCCCCTTCTGGACGACACAACTTCTACGCTCTACCGCAGCGTCGTTGGAGCTCTACTCTATGCGTCAGTGGCAACTCGCCCAGACATCACCGAAACACATAACAGACTGTGCAGATTTATGTCCAAGCCCATAGTTGCGCACATGGAGGATGCGAAAACATGCCTAAGGTACCTTCAGCGCACCACTACCAGAGGCATCACATTTGGAGGGGAAGAGCTCAAATTACATGGATTCAGTGATGCCAACTACCCGACCACCTATCCCAGTGGATGCCGTGCAACAAGTGGCTACGTCTTCTTCCTGTGTGGGGGCGCTTTGAGCGCGTGCTCCCGTCTGCAGCCACTTGTCACACTGTCCACCGCTGAGGCAGAATACCAAGCCCTCAGCCTTGCCGTGCAGGAGTCTATGTTCCTGCGACAAATGCTCAGTGAGTTGGGTTACCCGCAACATGATGCTACACCCATCGGTGAAGACAATCAGACATGCATTTTCATTGAAACTACGGCCAGCACCTCCAGCAGGACTAAACATTTGGATATTCGCCTCCACTTTGTACGAGATGCGCATCAAGGTGGATTGGTGAAAATCTACTATGTCCCGAGCACTGAGACGCTTGCAGACATATTCACAAAACCCATTCCCAATCCACAGTTCGAGAAAATTGTCTCAACTGTGATGCGTTGCTCTGTTGATTAATTCCTCTGTTACAAAATGACAGTCTGCTCCTCAGTCAGGGGGAGTGTTGAAGTGCCTGAGTCAAGACTAACACAAGGTACTACAAAATCAGGAGTTAATGTACTGGACTGATGTAGAGATGATCTAGTACATAATTACAGTGACTGTTCAGATCAGATGTGGGATCTGAACAGACAGGCAAATAAAACACAACACAACTGTCTGCGCAACCACCGAGGTAATGTGCAGTTTCTCTCAAGAGGGGGTCGACACAGCCCTCTCAGTATCTTATCGACATGACACATCAGCTAGGGCTTTGCTGTCCTTTCATTCAATACTAGAGCAAAACTAGCTAGACTTGTGTGCACTTGCTGCAAGCTAGGTCATGTCATGAGCTTGCAGCCCCACTTGTAAATCACTTCCTTGTTTCCCTCAAGATTCAACAGTCTCAGCCTCCTTCTGCATCACACACACACACTGCTTAAGTCTGTAACTTCATTAATAAGGAACACGGCTCGGGCAACTAGTACATTATACCGTATATCCCGTTTGTCAAGTCGCGCGGGGCTCTTCCCCCTACAGCCGGCAATAATCGATACGCATTATCCCACTACCCACAACCCGTCCATCATCGTTAGCACAATCCGCCCAATATGCCTCGGCAAAAATCATTCCGAAGAGGGGGCCGCGCAAGCCGGAAGCTGGCACTGCTAGGAGGCGGAGGAACAAGTTGTGCTTGAGACGTCCCTCTCCGCCTCGGAGCTCGGGCCCATGAAGAAGGAAGCGCCCGATGGCGGACTCAGGGAAGGGGTGGAGGTGCATCTCTGCGAGCGTGCCGCAATTCTCTTCAAGCAGCTCGCGCTCGGCCGCTTGAAGCACCTCTTCGCAAGGGGGAGAGTAACAACTGAACGAAGCGTGGAGGTGCGGTACCACCCTTCGCGCTCGGTGCGAATATGGGAGAGGTGGTTGGACATCAAGGCGGAAGTTACGGGCGTGATCTTTGAGGTACCCGCCCGCCTTGCCCACCCGCCCAGCTTGTCACAATCCGGCACACGAACTTTTGTATATGACTATGTCCCACCCGCTTTAGGTCGTTGGCGAGTTCTTGGACGGTGAAGGACACCCCCCCTCCAGAAAACACTAGACGGACATCATCGAAAAGATAAAGCGCGCCTACCGGCGCCGGAAGGACCTCGACATGCTCCGCGCTCATCATGCCGCCGCAAAAATGAAGACCCTCAAGCAGCGCGAGAAGGAGGCCGCCGAGGGCGCTACCGCAGATGGCAGTTGCGCCCAACAGCTCGCATACCCGAACGCGAAAAATATGACAAAGACACAGCGCAAGGCAGAGATCGCAGCTGGTGCGGACGACATCTGCTCGGAAGAGGAGGTGGGGTTGGATGTAGACGCCGCCGTTGCGCCCGCTCTTAAAGGAATCGTGAGAGCTAGTGGAGTTCCAGATCTTCGTGCAGTACGGGCATCAAGCTAATGAAGCTTGTCGTCTTGAGTTGGCCTTCGTGGCGTCGGTGAGAGGAGATGTGGACTCGGTGGAGCTGGCGTCTGACGGGGAGGGTGTGGCCGCGGACCGCCCAACAAAGAGCCGGTTGGAGGCAAGAAAGAAGAAACTGCATTTCGACAAGAAAAACACGAAGCTGAAGAAGGACCATGGGACTCCAAAAGGTGAGATTGACTTGTGTATCTCCAAATCTCACCCATGCGTCAAAGTCTGTGAGGGAAGAGTTAAGGGGTATTACGCGTGAGATGTTTTCCATGAATTATCAAAGCTCCTTGACTTTGGCATTCAATATGGCAGCCCAAAACCATGCTCAACAACAAACCATTGTTGCGGATGTTGAGGAGTATCGGTTGCACATGAAGGAACAATTCCTAGCACAACGCGCCCGACAGGCATGTGCACCCTCGCCGTCATGTGCAGACATTGGTGAGTGGCGACCCTAGCACGTATGGACAAGCAAAGAGTGCAGTAAATGACAAAGCTTGTGAAGCAGCGACTACTGATAATGTCATTTCTAGCAGTGACAATGAGAATGAGGAGGAGAGGGTGGCAATGGCGTGGTGGAGGGCTAGGTATAAGCCATAGTTAATGACATGTAATCATCAATTGCATTTGTTGCGAATGCCGAGTTGCTGCTGCCACTTCATATATCCACAACTATGCAATGTTTCCAGAGCTGCGTAGCCACAAAAGCAGATTCGCAGGGTCTAGCTATGCATGGTGCTCTACAAGCAGTTTTCCTGAAGGCCTCATAACCACCTTCGACCCCCTAGGCTGCACGGTCTAGATGAGCGAGCCCGTCGACGTGAAGTCGTCGTCTACATTACGACAATCTCGAGGACCATCATCCGACACAATATTGCGGCAATGCTGGGTAGTGCATACCAAACATCGGGGTATTAATAAGTAAATGATCCAATGACATATGTGTGTGTGTGTGTGTGTGTGTGTGTGTGTGTGTGTGTGTGTGTGTGTGTGTGTGTGTGTGTGTGTGTGTGTGTGTGTGTGTGAGTGTGTGTGTGTGTGTGTGTGTGTGTGTGTGCGCGTGTGTGTGTGTGTGTGTGTGTGCGTGTGTGTGTGTGTGTATGACTGTGTGTGTGTGCGTGTGTGCGTGTGCGTGTGTGTGTGTGTGTGTGTTTGTGAAAGACTGTGTGAGACTGTGCGTGTGTGTGGGGATGTGTGTGTATGTGTAAAACTGTGTGTGTGTGTGTGTGTGTGTGTGTGTGTGTGTGTGTGTGTGTGTGTGTGTGTGTGTGTGTGTGTGTCAATGTGAGACTGTATGTGAGAATGTGTGTGTGTCTGTGTGAGACTGTGTGTGTCCGTGTGCGTGTGTGTGTGCGACTGCGCGTGTGTATGTTTGTGACTGTGCGTGTGTATATGTGTGTCACTGTGTGTGTGTGTGTGTGTGTGTGTGTGTGTGTGTGTGTGTGTGTGTGTGTGTGTGTGTGTGTGTGTGTGTGTGTGTGGGTGTGAGACTGTGTGAGACTGTGTGTGTGAGAGCCGCACCGTCGCAGAATATAGGGGCTTGACTGCATGGTGCCTGCGCCACGAGCTTCCTCCTTGGCTCGTTGTGATCTCTCAAGATTATCGCACAACTCATCAGTTTTGTCATTAGCTATCCCATGGTCATCTTCGCATCCCAAATCTGAGATACCGTCCCAATCCATTAACATGTCATGCAAGATGCAACATGTTTTAAAAAGTGAATTGATAGAGCTCTCCTTGTTTAATAGTATGGGTGTCTTCAAAATCCGGATTCGTTTTTGTGTGGCAGCCACCTATATATACAAAGGCATTACATGAAACATGGCTACAATCATGCAAGATAACACACAGAGCATGCAAGCATACCACAATATATATGGAACACTTGTTGTGCCTGTCATAGTGTATGAAGATCCCACATGGCCGTACATTGGGTACTTGAAGTTCATGTACATGTTGTTATATCTCACCGCCCGGACGGTAGGGTCCGTCCTAGTTGTGAAAAAGCTTTGCAAGCACATGCTGGGAGGTGCCACTCTCTAGTGTGGCGGTTAGCCTCTGAAAGCTAAACGCTAGCACAAATCTGTTCTAGTCTGTCTAGCTCTGTGTCGTAAGATTGCAATTGATGTTGTCGAGAGGTAATTGATGAAAGATGTTTCACTGCTGTACTTGGGCAGTAGATGTTGTAAATGAACAAAGGAATTGTTAAAAGGTTCTGTCACCTCCCTCTACTGCACTGGGCTTAAATAGGTTTCAGCCCAGACTGGTTACGCCTGCAAGCTATGCTTACGTGTCAGGCGTTAGTGCTGTTCAACCGTCGTCATCTGCCTCGAGACGCGGCCTGCCTAGCATTGGGTTTCACGACGCGGCTCCTTCTGCATTGGAGAGCTCGTTCTGGCGCGTCATCTGGCTAGTTAGATTAATTATGCATATCTGTACGTACCGGGAGGTACTGGTCGTACTGTAGCATCAGCACCATTACAATATTGCAGTAGCGACGTACCCACGAGTATACGTCCGTCCTGTGGAAAAGCACGAATTGGAATTCGTAACGAGTACCTGTACAATGTCCTGCAATGTACTGTTGCAGGACTGTACTCGTCACACTCGTACCCTCCCCCTCTTGACAGATCAATGAGGTCGCCGCGAGGCAGACCTCCGTGGTTCTTGGCTCCTTTACTGAAGCAATTACTGGGACTCAGGAATGCGCGCTGGGTGAGCGTGCATAAAATCAATGTACGCCTGAGTCTTGGCGAACTTGCGCCATTGGGGCGTCTCCAAGAATTCTTGTAACGCAACTGTTCGATGCACCTCGTTCAATCGGTGCCAGACAGGTGGAATGTCGTCATCACTGAAATGCGTCATGAAGAGCAAATATTTGCCTCGTCGCCCAGGTAGCGACTTGATGCACACAGCAGAGATGTGTGAGATGTCAAACTCCTCGTCGTCTCCTTCAGGGACAGTCACCGGGACAGCTGGCCGTAGCAGAGCGGTAGAGCAGGGTCTTAAGTTGTTAACGTGGAACACAGGATGTAAGCGTACTGTCGCTGGAAGTTTTAATCTGTAACTGTGTTTCCCAATCTGCTCCTCCACTGAAAAAGGGCCAAGCTGTCTGTCTCTGAGTTTCCTGTTCGGCTGTCCTCGCAGAAAAAGATTTGCTGTGACGACTGACACCTTGTCTCCCTTAGCGAAGTGTGGCGCTGTAGACGGTTCTGTGCGCGCTTGCATCTCGTTCTTGTGTAGTTGTAACACTGAGCGTACCAAGCTGTGTACTTCCTGTAACAATCTCAACCGTTCTGTTGCGTCTTGCGAAAAAGGAATCGATGGTCGCATGCTGAAGAGCAGGTCAGGAGGCTCCTCAGGAGAAAAACCAAAGTTAGCCTCGAACGGCGTGTGCTCAATTCCAAGTGCACGCGAAGCGTTGTACGCAAACTCCACTTGCGGTAAAAGTGTCGACCAGTTGGAGCCATCATAGCAACAGAAGCAACGAAGAAGCTGCTGAAACGTGCTGTTCACGCGCTCTGTCAGTCCGTCTGTTTCTGGGTGTCGGCTGGTAGACATGTTTAGTCGCGTTCCAAGGCGTCTCCACAATGTCTGCCAGAAGGCGCTGACAAATTTCGGGTCGCGGTCACTGATCAGCACTCGGGGCAGTCCATGTAAACGGTAGACTCCCTGTAAAAACAAAGTTGCAGTTTCTTCGGCAGTAATCGACTCTGTGCATGGCAGAAAATGGGCCATTCGAGTTAGATGGTCTACTACAATCAGCACACTGTTAAAGCCGTTGCTCTCAGGCAAGTGTGTCAGGTAGTCAAGACCAACTGTGTGCCACGGTCTGGGTGGAACAGGTAACGGGTAAAGAGTCGCGGCCATCTGAGGTCGAATCTTCGCTCGTCGGCACACGACGCAGCGTTCACAAAAATCTTTCACATCTTGGCGGATTCGTTTCCACCAGAATCTGTCGAGTGCTTTAGCAAGAGTGCTAGCAACTCCTCTGTGACCGGCTGACGAACTTTCGTGCAGCTCTGCGATCAATTTCAGTCGGAGCTCAGAGTTCTGTGGAATACAGAGGCGATTGAGACGCCAAAAGTACCCGTCTCTGGCTTCTATCCGGCTGTCTCTTGTCCACTCACCATCGTCCCCATAAAACGAATCTCGTGAGAACCCCTCGCGAATGAGATCAGCGAACTCAGGGCTCAGCTGCAACGCGTCAACAGTCAGTGAATTTAACTGTGCGTCTTCAAACAGCAGCTGGGACTTCCGTCGTAATTCTCGATCTGACGGAACCTCGCCATCCCAAAATAAGGGTACTGTGGCCTGAGGTACGAAGTCTGGTCGCCGGCTTAACGGGTCAGCTTCGTTCAGAGCTCCCTTGCGATATGCAAGTGTCATCGAGCCCACAAACGGTTGCAAATCCCGCAGGTATCTTGCTTGCCGCTTGTTCAGCCTGTTGTTCGGTTGCCTGAGCAGGTGCCGCAGTGTGTCGTGGTCTGTTACGACAAGGAACTTAGAACAGCCTTCAAGATAGCACCTCCAATGCTTGACAGCTTCGCATACGGCCAAAGCTTCTAAGTCGTACGCAGAGTAAGTGTTACCACGCTCAGCTGGATTCAGCTTACGCGCCCAGTAAGAGACTGGTTGAAGACCGCCTCCTTGGTCTTGCAACAGGACTGCTGCAATCCCCACTGTGGAAGCATCTGTAGCTACGGTGAACGTCGCGTCCGAGCCGACCTCCGGAAGGATCAGGCATGGCGCGGAAATGAGCCGTAACTTGAGAGTCTCGAAGGCTTCCAAACAGGCAGGCGTCAGCGTAACCTTCTGTGGCTGGGACTTCCGCAGTAAGTCCGTCAATGGAGCCGTAAGGTCGCTAAAATGGTGTATGAATCTCGCATAGAAGTTGCAGAACTGTACGAAACTGCGAACCTCCTTCTGCGTCTTGGGCACTGGCCAGTCTGCAACGGCCTCGACTTTCTTTGTGGAAACCGAAATTTTTCCGGCTGACACAGTGTAGCCCAGATACTCCATTTCTTGCAATCCGAAGAAGCATTTCTTAAGGCGCAATTTCAGCCCTTCCTCCTTGAATCGCTGTAGCACTAGACGCAGGTGCTCCAGGTGCTCTTCCAGAGTTCGACTGTAGATACAGACGTCATCCAGGTAGACTGTCACGAACTTATGTAAAAAGTCGCGAAGTATGTCGTTCATCATCCTCTGAAATGTAGCTGGTGCATTACACAGGCCAAACGGCATGGCGACCCATTCCATTAAGCCATCAGGGGTCTGAAAAGCCGTCTTGTGAACGTCCTGATCACGCACTCGAACTTGCCAGAATCCAGAAGCGAGGTCGAGGTGTGTGTAAAAGTTCGCGTCCTTAAGTTCGTCCAGTGTGTCGTCCACACGCGGTAGCGGGTAAGCATCTTTACGCGTAACCTCGTTAAGACCGCGGTAGTCAATGCAAAGACGTAGCGAGCCATCAGCTTTTCGCACAAAAAGAATTGGCGAGCCGAATTCACTGTAGCTGGGGCGTATCAACCCAGCTTCCACTGCGTCTTTAAGCTGTCGATTAAGCTCAGCGCGCTCTGCGGGTGACAATCTGTTCAGACGTTGACGTCGCATCGGGCCAATTGTTTCAATGGGATGATCCCACTGTCGGCTTACAGGTGGAGAGTCGACAGGTCGCAGTAACTCCGGGAAGTCATCAAAGAGTAAAGACCGGAAGTTATCACGTTGTTCTGCTGTTAGTTCCTCTCCAGTGTGAAAGTCTGTCGTTTGTTCAGCGACTGACGTAAGTTCAATGACGTAAAAATCAGCATGACGTCCTCTGCTGCGGCGCGTCTTGCGCATGAGCTTCTGAACTTTCGTAGACGACAGGAGTAGACACTCAGGGCGTCGTTCCTCGAGTGTAGTCTCCACAGCTGTGCCGTCCATTAGTGTAAAAATTCTGGTTGTACCAAATTGTAAAGAGGCCTGTTCGTCATCAAGCCATGGTAAACCCAGGATTAAATCAGCTGTGCGTAAATCACGTAAGACATAAAAAGTCCGGTGAAACTCGTGTCGAGCCAGCTCAAAAGTGACGTCGCAGACTGTCGTAGAAGTCACTCGTTGTCCATTAGCGAGTCGAACTGGGGTTTTACTGGCAGACTTCCGAGTCTGTAAAGCAAAGCGTCGTACAAAGTCCTCTGACACAAAATCAAGTGTCGCAGCACAGTCCACTAATCCAGAAATGTGGTGTCCGCCATCAGGAGTTTTCACAGTCAGCTCAGTTCGAATTAACGGGCGAGCTTCCGTGAGGTCAGTCAGTAGGGCTGTAGCTGTCGAAGAAAATTGTCGCAGCGTAGCGATGGACTGTTCCGAGTCGTCTGTTGGTACAGGTACCGAGTCGGGTTGATCAGGTGCTGTAGGTTCTGGTGAGTCGTTAAACGCACAATCTGCGTCGACTAACCACAGCTGTACAGGCCAAGGGGCTGGAGCAACCACCTCCTGTTGCGCTGGATTCTCCAGTGACTGACGTGTAAAAAGCTGTGTCCTTGCTGGGAATTCTTGATAGAGTTTCCAGTGCTTAGTCACCTGAGTAAATTTCGCCCACTTCGGTAGTACAAATACAGCCATCGTAGATGTCGGAGATGTTCGACGACAATCCTCAAAATGCTGCGCAATCTGCTCAGCTAACTCCCAGGGTGGGTTGATGAACACCCTCTCTCCTGTTAAGTCTCTGTCTAGAATCGAGTCACTCGGCGAACAGTGAGGTAAGTCACCGTGCGAGTTAAGACCTTCATCATCAGCACATCCTTCCAACGTGAAGTTGAATCGTGCATGCAGAGGGTCAAAGACTGAGTCAACCAGTTTCCAATCAACTGAACGTCTGGTTACAGGTTTACGACTCTGTCTCTGCTTAGTCTGACGACGACGACCTGCTACTTGCGTTACAGGTGTCGCAACTGTAGTCGATGGAGATGTCGAAAGAGTCTCGACGACCTCTGTCGCTAACAGTGTCTCAGAATGAACAGTAGATGTAGCCGGCTGCTCCAGTTCATTTGTAGAACAGCCTTGCCACCATCATTGCTTCTTAGGTTGCATTGGTGCCTTGCCTTTGAACTCCGGGCATTGGAACAAACGGTGTCCCTTCTTGTGGCACTTGAAGCAAAGTCCTTCGTCCATGTGTCGCTTACGCTCCTCAGCTGTCATTGCATTTGCGATTGAATTAAAATCTTCGCGACCGGATGGTTGACCACGTCCACCATTGTTGCCACCACGACCACCATTGTTACCACCTCCACGTCCACGTCCGCGGCCTCGTCCTCGGCCACCCTTGTTACGTTTCCAGACGTTAGAGGCTTCCTCAAAAGGGTCTTCAAGGTTGCGCTTGCGAGAGGATTGGGTAGATGGTCCAGCAGCAGACCTTGCATTGCCTAATTCCGGCGAGTCTGTCACGACGTCATTCAGAAAGTTTTGTAGCTCCGCGAGCGTAATCTGGTAACCTAGTTGCGCTCGGTGTGATCTAGCCAGTCTCTGGAGGTCCACGTTTGCAAGACCAGTAATGAAGCGTACACACTGTACCTCCGCTGTCAGGTCTTGACGAGAACGGCGTAAGTAGTCGTTGTACTTCTTAGTAAAAAGCGCGTAACTCATCGTGTTGCTCTGTGTAAAACTTAGCAAAGCTTTAATTGCGTCATCCTGAATGTTCGGAAGAAACGTAGACTTGCGTATCTCCGCAACAAGCTCGTTGTACGTAGATGGAATTGGAGGATGATTTTTCCGGTTCAACCACCATCCACCAAGGAGTCCAGAAAACTGTGAAGTAACCCAGAACACTGCATCGTACGAGTCAGCTGCAATCCCAAGCATTACAAAACGCTGAGGCTGAGCTTCGAGCCAATCCTCCAGTACAGGTGGGTCTTGACCATTCTGGTACGGTGAAGTAATGGCAGCCTTACGCTGAGTCTCCGTAAGAGTCACTGATAGTCCTGCCAAGTTGTGGGTAGGCATCGGCATTCCCACTCGTAAATCTGTAGGTCCCACTCCAGTCAGTCGGTTGATGTGTCCAACAATCAGCAGCCAGACAGAACCAGAGTCGACCGTTGTAAACCGGGGGTACATGTGGAGCTGTCTCGGGATAGACGTGTCTTCATGCATGACTGGAACATGTTGTGTCATTGCTCGATAGAAAGATTCCCACAGAGTCACGTAACCAAAGTGAAGTAAATCACTCTTGTGCTTCTCAGCACGAAGTAACCCAGTCTGTGCAGGCGTAAGTGTCAGACCGTCAGTGTTGATGATTTCCGGGACGACGTAAGTGCCATCCGGATTAACTGTCGACTGTTCCAAAACAACCTGCTCGACCTGAGCAGGTGTACGTAAGTTGCTCGTAGCAAACAGGACAGGAATAGACGCAGAGTACACGGAAACAAGCTGTCGTCCTTGAGGTAGCGTAACGTTCACAGGTTCACCACTCAACAGCGTCAAATCATCCGGTGTCAAAACAAGACCGGTCTCCTCGTGTAATTCGCGAATAGCAGCGTCGACAGGCTCTTCGTTGGGTAAGACAGAGCCAGCAGGGAACCAAGTTCTACCAGTACGAGGCTCACGCTGAAACACCAACTTCAAATCCGACCGTTTAGTTCCTCCAACGTGAATTACCAACACCACGTAATGACCAGGTCCAAGAGAAGCCATCTCAACTCAATCAAACAACGTCGAGCAGTTCAATAAGCGAACGAAAGCGTGCGTCGACCAAAGAGCTCCGAAACCAGTGTGGCGGTTAGCCTCTGAAAGCT
Source organism: Tetraselmis chui (assembly GCA_026401115.1). Lineage (NCBI taxonomy): Eukaryota > Viridiplantae > Chlorophyta > Chlorodendrophyceae > Chlorodendrales > Chlorodendraceae > Tetraselmis > Tetraselmis chui. The sequence goes on along the minus strand of JAPMLY010003021.1, from coordinate 11,606 downwards.
AAACGCTAGCACAAATCTGTTCTAGTCTGTCTAGCTCTGTGTCGTAAGATTGCAATTGATGTTGTCGAGAGGTAATTGATGAAAGATGTTTCACTGCTGTACTTGGGCAGTAGATGTTGTAAATGAACAAAGGAATTGTTAAAAGGTTCTGTCACCTCCCTCTACTGCACTGGGCTTAAATAGGTTTCAGCCCAGACTGGTTACGCCTGCAAGCTATGCTTACGTGTCAGGCGTTAGTGCTGTTCAACCGTCGTCATCTGCCTCGAGACGCGGCCTGCCTAGCATTGGGTTTCACGACGCGGCTCCTTCTGCATTGGAGAGCTCGTTCTGGCGCGTCATCTGGCTAGTTAGATTAATTATGCATATCTGTACGTACCGGGAGGTACTGGTCGTACTGTAGCATCAGCACCATTACAATATTGCAGTAGCGACGTACCCACGAGTATACGTCCGTCCTGTGGAAAAGCACGAATTGGAATTCGTAACGAGTACCTGTACAATGTCCTGCAATGTACTGTTGCAGGACTGTACTCGTCACACTAGCCTCATACCATCCATAGGGCAGCTCACCGCCATAACCGTCAGCGACGCCAAGATCTTATGTTCTTCTTTTTGCCTGATGGTCTCCGCTTATCTTTCTTGTAAGAAGAATTATTTTTAAAAGATAAACCAAATAAAAACTCGTCATCGATCATGCTCCCGGTCAGGATTACAAGAAGAACGCGGACAGGGAAAAAGGGCTCCCGGCTAGGCGACGCGGCATGCATCACGTTCGTCATCACGCGCAATACAATATCATGGAGTGTAGTACCTGTACCCGTGCCCAAAGCGTCTTCAGAATACACCAGCAGTAACATACTTTATGACTAACGTACAGGTACCTGTACACGATGCGTGGCAGCGTTCGCCCTCATCAGATCGCAGATGATCGCCAGAGGCAAACTCTGCTGGGTTCTGCCGCCGCTTCGGCAGTTTATATCCGCCAGACAAGCGTGAACATACTAGAAACCTCCGGGCCTCATTTCACGACATATTGTTTTGCTTTGTGACAGCTTGCTCAGAAATATGAGTCCCGTTCTGGCGGTTCGCGTTGGAGGTGGCGCAACTGGGACAGCCAGCGCATCGGCGAAAGTCCGAGGATACAGCGGTCCTCGTCGTTCTGCTGCTTTGGTCGGAAAGACGCCAGCGGGGCATATGCGGAACGAGCTTCAATCACTACAGAGAGCGGTGATGGTGTGCGCAAGCGCATCGAATGACAATGAGTCTGGCGACTCTGCTTTCAGAAAAGCGTGAGTGCTGCTGGAGAGGATGTCGTGAGGCTGTGTTTTCGCAAGTAATCCCGAACTTTTCCACATTGGCCGGAACTCTATGTCGGGGCATACTACATACGGTGTGGTTTTGCTGGTTTAGGCTTTCCAAAGCGAATATTGCCGAAGGTGGCGCCCCGAAGGATGAAGACGTAGAGGTGCTGACTGGCGAGGAGCTAGCGGAAGTAAGATGCCTGCGTAGCTGCTCGGTGGCACTTCACTTGCATACGTCTCTAATCAAAAAAAAGATGAACAAGACGATTATCTGATTCGTTCCCTCATATGTGCCGCAGCTGATTCGGGACAAGTGGGGAGGTGATAAGCTTGCTGCAGCACCGATTCCAAATGTCGGACCCTGATTTGTTGCGCTGCGTGCTTGAGCTTCCCTAGTGACCGGGTCCTGTGTGTAGCGCGTTACGACTGCCGCATCACCAGGCGCAGGAACGGCGTTGGGAAGCTGAGGTTCTACCTGCAGGTGATGTGGAAGTTCTTGGTGAGCACGCCCTAGGATCCAAAATTGGCAGCAGTACCACGTAGTGCTTGCAGTCGTTCATGATGTGACGAGTGCATGAAGCGCAAAAGGTGCTGTTTGATATTAAGTTCTTACATACATAACATTATTTCTTACTGGTGTGTTTGCCTCGCAGGAACAAAAATCATTCCCCTTATCGGTGCGTTAACACTGACTTTGTAGGTTTCGCTGAATGAGGTAATTGCGTCGTCCCTGCCTTGCGTTGGCGTGTATCTGCACATCCTTCCTACCGGCTATACTGATGCAGGAGGAGGAATACTATGAACAGCTCGATGCGGTGGCGTCTCTTGTGTCGGAATGGGGGTTGGCTGACTAGTAAGTGCCCGGCACACATCTGAAGTGGACCCAGTGACAGTGTCCAGCTCTGGCAGGTTGTTTAAATGCATATGGTGCTGTGACCGTTGATGCAGTGTGCGCACCGAAATCCAGGCAAGCAAAATGAACCCGGTGATAGGAAATACAATTGGAGGCGGCGCGCGCTGTGTATCGATCCCTTTGGTGGACTCTGACGAAGTCAGATGACATGGCAATTCTCCTCTAGACAATTTCCAACCCCTCCCACGTCAATGGTTGAGTTGTGAAGCGAGCATAAGATCTCTCTTCGCATGTATCAATTCTTTTCTTCCGCTATTCCGACAATACTGCAATCAACACTCGGCATTTAGAAAGGTTGTTACTCTTTAAGCAGTGCCACTCCCCTGTCTCCTTGTTGTACTATGGCTCTAAGTATTAGTTAATCTAATGATATAGCATGACAGTCTTTTGGGGTTTGCATTATTTTCTTAGTTGTCGCTGAGTAGTGCTGCGACATCCGCGATGCCTGGTGGTGGCGAGAGGTGGGTGAAAATGGGCTATTAAATGTTCTTGGTTTGAACAGGGAAACATAGGGTTGCTACATTGTATTATGGACCGGTAAATCAACAGGTTCGAGGCCACTGTCCAATCGAACATGTCCATCACTTCTCGGGATGTCAACACACTGTTACACATGCAGAGACAGGTGTCACCAAGGTGCATTTCAGCCTACTCCATCAAATCAAAAAAATGAAACGACCCCGTATCTTCATCTAATCGAGTGCATAATAGTCAAACGAAGACATCGAACATAATAAAGTCGAATACAGCAACTGAAGGATACCGCCCTAAGCGTCCTTACTGTTTTCAGCTTGAATACTTGACATGGCCAACAGTCTCGTGCTGCTGATGAAATGAATTGCAAAAACACAGCCACGAATTCACTATGCCAAAGTTAAACAACGTTAAGCTTTGTAGGTGAAAAGCGCAACGCAGTCAGAAAAGCGGTGATGGCAGTTTTCTCCGTCTCAGCCACGTCCTCTGCCATTTAAAGGGGATAGCTGATTTACGAATCCGCAAAACTGAGAAGGAACATTGTTTCTTGTGTATGACTAGATCGCATCTCATTCTGTAGCTCGCCCAAACACTGTCTCTGCATCCTCAATATGTGCCATGTTGTTTGCGATCGTGCTGCTCAACGTCTCCAGATCGACCTTTCGGGCAGCATTATTCACGACACACAAACTCCGTGATTAGCTGCCGAATAATTAACCAGCCGCAAAAAAATACACATGGACAACTGTACCATGGCGTAACCGTAAGACATGCCAATGGGAACTCACCTTGATGCGCTGAATTTGTGAATGTGGAAGCGAAAATGTTTGGATGTGTGCCTGTGGGGGAGCGGTTGTGGCCTTCCTCGTTCTGGAGGTGAGTGACTGCGCCGGTGATTGGGTATCAATTTATCAGTGACATGGAAACGGAGAGAATGACGTTCAAAGCAGCACAAAGTCATTTTTACCTTCACTTCGCCTTGCCAACGATGGAATTTCTCCTCGTTCATAGGGATATCTTCCGCTAGCGCTTGTTCCTGCGTGCCCATGAAAAGTGATCATCTTGGCTGGGGGCAGCTAGAGAGAGACAATTTACGAGTACTAGCACGCAGCTGAGAAGTGTAGACAGAGGCACAGCCAATGAAATACCTGCAGAGAAAGCGGGCGGGGTCGAGACGCGTTCAACATGCCCAGCAACGCCAATCGTTTCTGAAGATTGGAATTCAATTGGTTCGCCCGATGCAACCGCTTCTCAAGGTTTGACCGCTTAAGAGATATATCATCCACTTGACGACGCAAGGTGCACTCTTGCAAGGACTGCCGCTGTGCCTCTTCAGTCAACGCGGGAATCTGGATATGGGGGTGTGGAGTTCAGCACAAGTACAAACAGTTCATGAAGTCCGGGTGCTGGAAATTCAGAAGACACACAGGCGAACACGTGCGACGACCTTTTGCGTAATGAATTGATGTGCCTGTGTGATGTATTCCACGTGTTTCTTGTGCAGCTGGGATATCGCCGTGTGCAGATCGCGCTGCCCTTGAACATCCGCGCACCCGCTGCCTAAACGAGGGCACGAGTGCTTAAACCCAACTGGAATACAGCAGTCCTCGATGAAATGAGCAGACAAACCATACAGGGGCAGCCTCACCTGGCGATTTAGGAATAGCCAGCTCCCTGTCTGGGCCGGAAATTATCCACGCATAGCGAGATTCCAGCGCAGCCTCGGCTTTCTTAAGCGCTGCACTGGAAGCGTCAAGAGCATCTGGCTGACCAGAAGTAAGAGGCTGAGAACCAGCTATCTGTGGCCCTGTTTTGTCGTGCTGCAGCGAATGTGCGTTGGAATACAGGTTCAGTCAGTGGCCTACAACATGTCACAGTTCAAGGGATAACTGCAGAGCCAGAACAAACAATCGCTCAGGGTTTCCTTTACCCCCGTGGATAGCTCCCAAGTTGGTAGCAATTGACCAGCGCCAGTGCTTTTGACCAGAGCGAGCTTTGTTCCAGTCATCGAGTCTCCGATCACGCACCCTTCTATGTCCACAATCGACAAGCAGTGTCATTTGAAGGAAGTTGCAACGCAAGGTGTGAATGAAACCGCAGCAATGCTTTACCTGTGATACTATCCTTGCCCCATTCCCCCGCGAGGTCAACAACTACAGCTGGTGGTAGGGAAGGGAGAGCATCCCTCCTCTCGCTTGCATCATCAGCAAGATACTCAGTAATCACGGAAAGCCACGGCAACGAGATGCCGAGGAGACCATGCCGGGAGATCACAAATAGCCGGTCCGCTGCCACCGGGTCGTTAACCTGCACGGCACAGCAAAGCAACAAACGATGACTACCTCAATGCCTTAAAATCACACCAGTTCAAGAATTTGGGCTTGCAGTCCAGAAACCAGCCGAACACAAACAGAAACACACACACACACACACACACACACACACACACACACACACACACACAAGCAGCTTCACATCAAGGAGTGCGAGGGGGCGAACCAGAGACACTGCACTCCCAACATCCATCTCGTCGTCACTGCTGTCCGAACCCGGATCACCGACCTCATCCCCAGCCTGGAAATTCGCGAGCAACGGTCAATCCGGGTGGGTGTCAAGTACAGCGGAAAAATATATAGCAAAAGCACAACAACGCACAGCAGCGTCGATGAATTGATTACGTTGATTGGAATCTCATCCAGCAAGGACAGCTTTGGTGTCAAGCTAGATGTCGTTGCATATGGCACCTGCACGAAAGCGGCCACATATAATGATAATCAGTCAATAAACCTCATGAGAATGTGAGCAAGTGCCTACTCATTATCTGTCAGATGACTTTCCCCGAAATAATGGATGGTGAGCAATGAATGACATGATACCAATAGAGTTCAAAGGTCGGCGCCGTACCCTGGTGCGAATGGCCAAAATGTTTCCGACGTTGTCACCCCAGATTTTGGGATGCTCTTGACACCATGCAGGTAAAATGCCCCCCTCCAAGAGGGATGCGTAAACTCTTGCGTTAGGTGCCGCTGTTACGATTGCGGAGCACGCAACTGGGTTGGGATGCTGATCGGCAGCTCCATGGCCCGGATATTTGAACTTGTGTGGCTCAGCCTCCCAGTGCAGAACCACTAGTGATGTAACAGCACCGAAGCTGAAGGGCTCAGATGCAGATGACGTCTCAGAGCTGACGAACAGTGGGCCCTAAAAATTGAAAACACACACACACACACATTTATAATGGAAGAAATATATTGAAACTTAGACCAGAAGATGACATCGCAAGGCAAGCAAAGCTAACATTGCTTGACATTCTGTGACGGAATACACCACACCTGGAGAGAGGGGCTGTACTGATCAAGAGCATGAGGCGCAACATACAGATAAGGAGACTGCGGATCCAGATCATCCATCCCAAGCGCTTGCTGCAACCACGACTCACTCGTCTGAGTCCCCTCTTCGTCGTGAAGATGCGAACAAGCAGCGAGGAGGGAGGAGGAAAGGGAAACGGGGCATCTCGAGCCAAAAGGTGCAACGGGACAGAGAAGATACACGTTGCCTGCCGTGTCATAATGGGCAGGTGGGCAAACACAAATGAATAACAAACTAAGTCGTCAGAATCATGGCAGCTTGCTGACACTGGTGTTGCATTCAACCTCATCAGCCAGACTGGCCACTCACCCGCTGAAGTGGAGAAGTATACAGTAAAACGGTCCCACGACTGTGCGTTTGTCCCAAAGGCAAAACTTGTCACGTTCTCGGCCTTGTTGGAGGAGGAAAGGCCGAAGGAGCGTCTCCGGGTATCTTGCTGCAGTGAAGTCAGCTCGAATGTCTGCTCTGGATACTCAGGTCGCTGGGTGTTGAAGATTCGCCATATATTGTCGCTGGTTAACAGTCCAAAATGGTGATCACTGTGAGGATGCCATAGTGCCTGCAGACAGTTCACCCGTTGCTGTCAATTATGAACAAATCGGATCAAAGCATGTTGCGTATGCATGGTAGTCTGTCAGAAGGCGCATATTGACAAGAGGGAGACATGTTCCAGGCTCACTCGTAATACTCGCAAGCCTGGTCGCTGATTAAAGAGTTCTGCGCCAATAGGGACCGACTGCACGTTCTCACGACTGGCAGTATTCTTGTCGGGGGCAGTAGAAACATCCAGCACCGCTAGGCCGAACAGATTGGCGTCACTCTTCCGTGGCCCAGCGAGCAGAGCAAACTGCCCGCCACGGTTGATCGATAGCTTAACCCACGATGGAGAAACAAACAACAATCAGAAAGCGAATCAGCCCGCCCGTCAGACGTTTGCGGGATCAAAAGGAAATCATTGGGAGTGCAGAAAGGGATGAAAAAACCTGTTGCGGAATGAAGTCCAGCGCTGGATATGGCTCCAGCAATCTCAGCGACGAACTTGCTCCTGGAGATGAAGCGGGATAAAATGATAATAGCGAAGAAGGTCAGGGATACCATTGCATACAGATTCCGTGGGGATAATAAGGAATTGACTTCCTCACGATGACACCTGAGAATGTTTCTTCAACACTTCTTTTCCTTCGATCCATCACCCACAACTCGTCGAACTCCCACTAAGCAAGCGAATAATATACGACTTCTTCGATTTTATGCCTCACCTGTGGTCTGAAAGTCATTCAGCTTGATTGTGGAGCTTGCTAAGTGGCGCCGGACATCAACACTGCGAAGTAATGAGTCGTTTCCAATAGCGAATAGTCTGCCGTGGCCGTCATATGCAACAGAAGAGCTGTCGCAACCAGTCGGCGCATCCGAAACCGCTTTGAACAATTCTTGCACAGTCATAGCAACAACAAGACGTTTGTCGCTCTCTGTGCTTCTAATAATAGCAGGTCCAGATGCAAAACCTTTGGGATCCTGTATTGCTGTTCCGGCGGCTAGCAATTTTTGCCACTTTAGCGCCCCGTTGTTGTTGCTGATGGCTGGCTGTGACGCTGGACCAGCCAAGTGGTGCGCGACGGGGCCTTTTGTGCTCATGCAGCCCCGTTCAGGACGGAATACTACCTGTAATCGGGCGGAATAGTAATAGCTGCCGCAATGATATATTTGCCGCCGCGCGCTGTAGTCCTGCGATGCACACATACGAAACATGATCTCGTACTCAGAGTACCCGTACTACTTATCATTTGTTTGATTTGTTTTATGACGCTGCATTGTTTTTAGCACAGTGTATTATGGTTTTAGGGCTTAGGGTTTGTGAAATCAAGTGAAATGCGCGAAAGATGCTGTCGTCATCTTTCGCGGATGGTGGCTAAGTTCATCTAAGAACCGGCCTTAAACTGTGTACAGGTAAGAGACAACTGTCGTCATGCTTTGTTTTTTATTCCTCCTTTTTCTTCATCCTTGGGTGGATCTCAACATGGATTACCAGAAAAACAACATGAACACGGACAGGGAAAAAGGGAGGGGAACCAAAAGGGCAAGAGTGACAAGAGGATCACGGAATCCAAAGCACGGCAAAAGCAAGCACTATTTTGTGCACAAACCTAACAGATTAAACTAAGGAAACTCCTTGACAACGCTGAGAACGCAACACGTGCAAGCGACAAGCGGCACCTCACGTACCACTCGAGGAAGCACGGGGACGCTTGCGGCCCATGGCGCGGGTCAAGAGCGCCGTGGCAGAAGGAGGCATCCCAACCGAGGAAGAAGCGGCCTCCACATTGTCGGCCTTGGGGTAAGTTATCGAAAGCGTCACCGACACTCTAAGGGGAATACAACCAGTTTTTGCGGATGAATACCGTGAGGCCGACTCTAGCATACGCCTCCGGCATAGCGTCGCCAATAGCCACGAGCGACGCACGGGGTCCCAAGAAGAAACCATCGTCAAAACAACTGCATGCCCCGATTGCCCCGAACATGACGCGTTCGGGACAATCGCAGCCAAATGTTTGCATACATGGGAGGTAACTATTGCGAAGAACTTCGCCCCGAGAACGCAACCTTGATGGACGCCACGGGCACTCGGGATACGCATAGCCCGGCCATCAACATTTGATGAGTCGTAATCGTACAAGGTAGATGGACGGCTATACAACATCGTAGTGACGCGGAGCAATGGTCGAAGCGAGTGACTTGCTGACAATTCCTCAAACAAGGGACGCCGCAAGATCTCGTTGAACGCGTTGAATGCGTCGCCTTGCATGTCCGCCAAGTCCGGTGAGGCGTCAACCGCGGCCCGAACCATGAATTGTACTATTTCAACCCCGCCGCGGACGCCAACTTGGTGCCGAGCAGCCAACCATTGAGACACTTCGTCACTAATTACGGCGAGAAGCGTGCGATTCGCGAAACGAACTAAAACGGAGCCAATTCAGATCGGGCGCAATGTCCCCTTTTGCTCGCGAAGTTCTTGTTCTCGTGCGCGTCGTTGTTCGGCATCAAGTTTGTCTAGCGGGATAAGTGTGGCGGAGGCGAGGAATGAGGCAACGCCTAGTGGAACCTCTGCATTCACGACGGCTTCGGCTAAACCGCTGAGAAAGCAAGGGGAACCCAACGCGCGAAGAGTCCCAAACCTCCTACTTGATGATCTTCATTGCCTTTCCTTGTAAGAAAATTGCTGCTTGTTTTTTTCCTTTTTACTTGGTGGTTTCCGGTTTTCTGCTTTGTGGAAATGCTTTTTCGTGCAAGGAATCCATCTTTTTATTTGTTGCTTGTGATTCTCCACCGCTTTCTGGTCAAATTGCTAAACTCTATAGGTTTAAATTATACGGGGCGACATAAGCAAGCGTTGCCATGGCGCTTTGCAAGTCTAACCGTGCATGCTAGCTTTTATAGGCGTTGCCTTAGTAAAACTCACCCCCAAGATACCACGCGCCTCGCACAACGTTAGACCACCTTCTGCCTTTTGCGCGAGCACAGCTCTCGCAAACGGCATATCGACTCTCGCAGTCTAGTAGGTGTACCCAATCTCTACAAAGTTCGTATCTCTCCACCGACTGTGTAAGATTACCTACGACACAAACATGTCATACTCCTTGCATGACCACATGTATTATGATGTCGACGTCTTGGAAGTCGAGTCATGCGTCTGTGCACAAATTGCACAATTAAGTTTGTTAGCTCAACAACTCTGGCATCGCATTGAAGAACACGCCAGCCAACTCTAGTCAAGCAATAATTTCCATCAACACATTCCTTAGCCCACCAACGAGTGTAACGGCTTGGGTGGTATCGACACGGACACCCCATATCGTTTGCAGTTGCTCTACCACTCTACCAAACGACGCGTTCATCGACCCGCGCGATTGGGTAGATGACTTGCCGCTGGCATACGCGGACTCGCTACCAACCTTAGCTGCCACACGCCCGTATCTGTGGCGACCGCGCCATGACGAGGGCGACATGTTTCTCACTGAGGAGCGTTGTATATTTTCTCACGACGAGTACCGACACCTGATCTGCTATGGTATTTTTTTACGCCACCATTAACACGGCACTCGCGACAATTATGGACGCGATTCGTCCGAAAACCTATGCCTCACAAGCCGAAGCGGACATGTGGGGTCTATTCGACGCGACCGCGAGGACACACAAAGCATGTTGCAACTCACACGAAGAGAGGCTCACTTACCTCCGACGCTTCAAGTGCAAGAAGCTCATGTCCGGCGAAGAACGGGTCGCCGAGCGCCTCGTCTACTCTCACTTCTTCGACACGCAGATCGGCGAACGCAGCACCAACTGCCGAACGGCGTCGACGGACTACTCGCTGCACTCGCCCCATGCGTTACCAACCCGGGCGACACGAACGGAGGAAAGCCAAAGGACAAGGGGACGGCAGTCGACAATGGAAAAGCGGACACGAAGCCCGACAAGCCCAAGCCCCGCCGACACCCTAATAAAGCCGAGGTCGAACACGAGACGCAAGGCTGACGGGGTGAACCGCCGGGCCGATTCTTGCAAACCCAACTCCGTCTACATGCTTCATCGCATGAAAAAATCTGACAATGTATGGTGGAAGCTACAATTAAGATTAAAATCGCGAAGTCATGACGAACAGTACGAAATACTCGAAATATCCGTGTGGAGGAAACCGGACGTCCCTATCCGGGAGGCTATACAATTGGAATATAATCAATATCTTTCTCTTCACCGGACACGACTCGACGCGGTTTTGGAAAGAGAAGTGCCCATTCTCTTTCCTCCGGACACGGCAGGGGATTTACCGCAAGAGGTTATAGGTCCCGCATATAGCCCGTAATACCACCCTTCATATCATACCGAACTAGCAACGATTGCCGCTAGTACTCCTACCGCTACCGCCACTGAGTCTCAATATGCAACCCCTAGACATTTCCGCTCCCGCTTGACACGCGGTATATGACTCTCATGCATCCCACAACTTGCGCCTCCCCATATTCGAACCCGCGTCACTAATGAGCATGATAAGTGTCGCTAGGAATCAATCTTTTTTGGATGGTGGCCAAGTGCACATACGAACCGGCCTTGAACTGCGTAAAGGTAAGATACAAACATGGACTGTTAATATCCGTAAAGTAATGAATTTCAATTGCAACTTCGCCCGCTCCGCCGAAGATTGCCTCCCCTATAGCCCCTAAATCTTACTCTTCGTACATAGATTATTTATCTTCACCCGCCGAGAATCTCAATAGTTGCTTCCGCCTAATATCGCTACATCTACTCATATCACCCGGCGTGGATCATTCCCGACGAAAATTTGAAATTAAAATAATTTAATTAAGATACACCTTTTGTGCTTCATGTAACCATATTGTGCAGCGCCGGCATGTTGTAATTGGATTATAGGAAGCACATTATGACTTTTGCCTTGCGCATTGCCCGTCGCTTTACTGATGGGCGGGTGGCTTAACCTTGGGATTGACAAGTCTCCCAAATTCTACAAGTACAATAGTTCGCTCATCCAATTTGAT